>JAOTOM010003412.1:0-154992 GCA_034440615.1 Ashinkailepas kermadecensis
ACATGGAAGCATGGAGTGTGTTCCCAGGGCCTTCATGCAGCTCAATCATCCATCCTTCTCTTCCTTTCCTACAGTATCTATCCTCCTTTGTATGTCTTGCATCAAACCCCTTCAACAACAATTAGGGGATGAGTCATCAATAGTTCAATTGGGATGCTTCCCCCTATCAGAAATCAGTTCGTGATTTCTGTTTCCTCATTACTTTGCTTTTTCACCTCGACAAAATGAGGATCATAGCATAGCATGGTGTCACATTATGTCGCCTTCTCATCAGTTGTCTCCGTCATTGACTGACCTCTTCATGTATAATGCCATTGTTGATGACATGATAAATTGTGATAAATTATTCGTGAAATAGGGTAGAATATACCACTTTCTGAACATTCAATTGACATCCTTTTCAAGAAGTATTGACATCCTGCTCCTTGCTGTTTCTTATAAGTCTGTATCTCCTTTCTAACAGCATCTTGTTTATAAGTAGTATGTGCATGCTCTCTTGACAAGGAATGGTGGATATTTCTATAACATTTCTCGTGGAATGCCATTTAAGGGGAGGGACTATCCTTAAATGGGTTTGGCCCTTAATATAATTTTTTATCTCCTTTTTTAATTCCTCTTACAAAATAAATCTTCAAAAAAATAATAAACTTAAACTAAAAAATCTTGTATCAATAGATATAAATGTTCTTCATATTTTCTAAATTTGAGTCTGTTTAATTCCAAAAAATTTTTTATAATACCTAATTTTTTTGGCAATTTCCACCTCACTTTTAAAACCTTTTTTTTTCCCTCACCTTATCTATAAAAAAAAATATTTTAACCCCGGAGGATAATGAGGTACAAGTTAATGTAATTAAAAAAAAAAAAATGTCAAATTTTTAAGTCTTTCTAAGGAGCTATATACCCCAGCCTATCTAGCACCATTCACCTGATATTGCATTACACACTCCTCAACAATTACAAACTCCTCCAATCATGCCCATTGTGCTACCATAGCCAATCTCATCAGTATCACATCCTGAAGGAAGTTGCCGAATCCACTGCTAGGTACACCCTATATAAAGTTATAAAGAGTTTAGACTTAATAAGAGACCCAATGGCCCATCCAGTTAAGTCTGTAAATGGAAAATACCATAAGCCTGGTGAAAAGACCCACCCCAACCATCACCACATCCTAAAGAAACCATCCACCAACATCCCACACACCTATCAATGCCTATTTACCATAGCTATCCAACCCTATTCCCTTGATCCCTCTTAGGACATGTGGATTGAATGCCTTACCAATAATTTTCAAACTGCGTCCATGCCTGCTTAAAGGGGTCTGTGTTGTGCACACTTACTTAGCATAAATCTCACCCCATCCATCACAAATTACAACACAAAAACAAGATTTTCCTGTCTAAAAATTTGTCCACCCTACTTTTAAGTACATTCAATGAGGAACTCCCCACATCAGCAGGCAGTCTATTCTACTGATCAACAACCCTTTGACTGAAGACCTGTTGTCACTTAACTGTCCTACACCTCAACTTGTCTAACCTGAATTGATGACCCCTATGTGATACTCTAAACTGAATTTCATTATTCAATTTGACCTGATCTAGTCCTTTAACAGTTGTGTACATTTCAATCATGTCCCCCCTTATCTCCTATACTTGAGTGAGTGCATATCTAATGCCACAAGCCTTTCTCCATATTCTAAGTTACCTATTCCACTGATGAGTCTAGTTGCTTTGTGCTGCACTCTTTCTAACATGTCTATATCTTTTTCTAGGTAGGGTATCCATGCTTATACAGCATATTCCAAGTGGGTTTGCACATATGCTAATCACAGTTTTTCTTTTCTTTATGACTTCCTTGATCTTATATATCACACTTCTATTAATGAGTCCCAGCATTCTGAGTGCCTTGTTCCTAGCTGAGATACATTGTTTTTCTGCTTTAAGGTCTTTTTAAACAAACACACCTAGGTCTCTTTCCTCTTCAATAACATCCAGTTCAATCCCTCACATTGTATATCTGAAAGTTTCACCTCCAAACCCCAGATGCATAACCCTACACTTATCATAGTTGAAAGACATCTGCCTTTGATCAGCCCACTTTTTTAGGTCCTCCAAGTCTAGTTGAATATTACCAGATTGATCACTACTGTTTGCCACTCCTACCAGCTTGATGTTATCAGCAAATATGAACACTATTCCTCAGCCCTACCTCAATGTTATTCACAAAGATTATAAAGAGAAGTGGCCCTAGAACAGAGCCCTGTGGTATGCCACTCAGAACATCCCACCAATCAGGTTTACATCCATTTAACACTACCCTTTGCTTCCTTCCCCTTAACCATGCTTCAATCCAACCTAGGACCTTTCCATTAATCCCATGCTGTTCTAGTTGCTGAATTAAACGTCCATGTGGAACTTTATCAAAGGCTTTGCTAAAGTCCAGGTACACTACATCCCTAAACTCCAATAATCAACCAACAGTCACTCCCTGAACTTGCAGAGCACACTAAGCTTGTTTGAGAGGTGCATGGTGTCCAGCTACAAATGTGAGCAAACATTTTGTAGTAGGTACCTAGGAAAGTAGGTACATTGGGTTATTTTCATTTGTACAGACTCTTGACTACCAATGCAATACCAATGGGTTTCACAGATTAGGATTAGATGTGTGCTGTTACTTACACAAGGGGAATGCAATTGAATTATATGTTGGCAATACCAATAATACTGCAAAGCCTTTGTGTACATGAAATTTACCTGGTTAGATTGGGGATGAGTAGTCTAGAGGTAAGTTGCCCATCTCGCAATCAAAAGATTGTGGGTTCGAGTCTCACCTGTCGCTACTCTTTGCCCGCGGCCAATCGGTGTGAGAGACTGGCGACGCTACGTGACTCAACTGTCGATGTGTAGTAGAACCAAAAACCAACCAACCTGGTTAGATTGGTAGGTTCATGCTCATTTCATTGTGTTCATTCGAATAGTAATTAGGTACCTACCTAAATGCCAAGAGTGCAGAAACCAGTGGGCAGGGTGTGCAGCAGCCCTCCCTCCCCAACTTTGGACAAGTTTAGCATTGACTATGATTGTTATCTGAAAATATTGTATTGTAGCATAATAGGTTTGCATTCTTTGGAAAAGACAAGAGGTGAAATACATATTCCACAAAAGCCCATTTTATGGTTGACAAAGATACCTAAGACAAGCTTTTGCCATGCAAGTTGCTAAAACTGGCTTAAGCCAATGAAAAGTTGTTGAAACCCAGAATGATATTTGCAGAATAACATTTTCAACACAAGATGAGTATCAATGCAGGTTATGCTGCTCCATATTTACCCCATTCTTGTGCTTGTAGCAAGCCCAGGAATGTTGCCAGTGGTGCTGAGGAACTTGGAGCACATGTAAGAAGGCCTGCCTAACCATTGCACCTTTGGACAGTGCTGTCACCAGACACTGATCAGCATTTCATCTTTGCAGGAGGCTTAATGACCCTGAGACTGATTTTAGTATTTCCAGACATTGAGAGTGGAGGGGATGAGGTGTGGGTCATGACCTCTTCCTTTGTAATTGGGGGCACTATTTTGCATTTTGTCATACTATTTCAGTCTGGAATTGCAATATTTAAGCCACAGTGGGTGTAAGCTGCTGCTTAGTCACCCAACAAAAAACCTAGCAGTATTGGATATTAAGGGATGCTGAATACACTGGCTGGTTGCAACTTGAAGGTCCTTACCCTTCCTAAATAAACATTGAAAATCATGCTAGCCATCTCAGGAAAGGTGCATGATGTCTTTCTGGATGTCACTGAATAGTTATTATACTGGTTATGAACATTTTGTTTCTGCTGATTTGATGGTAGGTTCATTGGTCATGTCAGAAATTGGGATGGGGTATACATCTCCCAAACCCTGTGAAGCTTAATGTTATGTATGTGGCATTGCATGGAAATAACACATAAAAACCGATGATAGACATTCTCTGGGATGACCCTTGGTGAAATAATTCCATGGGCTCTGGCTCCCAGTAGCCCCACCTTCAGATGGTATATTCAACATACCATCTGATGATATATTCAATATATCATTTGATGATGGAGCCACCAAGAGTCCCAACAGCTCATGAAGATGGTTCACAAAGGGTCATCCCAGATAATGTTCATCGTTTTTATAAACACTTTAAGATGTCTCAAAAATTTAACTATAAATTCTCCAATTCCTATATTAAAGAGGCATGCTGATGCCCATGGTACTATTCACTGTCCACACTTAGTTTTGAACGTCTTAACCAACTCCTTTTCCAGTCACTGTCATGAGCCTTGCCCTTATAATTCAATGGATCAGATTAATTTTACCTTCCATATCACATGCCCCTGTTCATTTCATTGTGCTGTGTGCAATTTGCCATGCTCATGAGGATATGAGTTCAAGCACCCATGAGTTGATGTGTAAAGCTGTGCATAAAGTTATTGTGTGTTAAGCTGTGTGTTAAGCTGTGTGTAAAGCTGTTCCGCGACAGCCTATAGGACAGACGAGGGCAAGCCGTGGGTGCTCCCGGTGGTGCGCAAGCTGGAGGCGCAACTGTCGGCCGACGACACGCTCACCCACGAGTATCTGCCCGTGCTGGGGCTGGACGCGCTCGCCAGGGCGGCCGTCCACATGCTGCTGGGCACCGACTGCCCGGCGGTCATCGAGAACAGGGTAGGCGCCGTGCGTTTGCGTGCCGGGCGCCTTGTCGGCCGGGCACACCGCAGTCTGTGCCACGTTGGCATCGGGGTGCAGAGCAGTGCCTTGTCGGCCGGGCACACCGCAGCCTGTGCCACGTGGGCATCCGGGTGTAGAGCAGTGCCTTGTCGGCCGGGCACACCGCAGTCTGTGCCACGTGGGCATCGGGGTGCAGAGCAGTGCCTTGTCGGCCGGGCACACCGCAGTCTGTGCCACGTGGGCATCGGGGTGCAGAGTAGTGCCTTGTCGGCCGGGCGCACCGCAGTCTGTGCCACGTGGGCCTCTGAGTGCAGAGCAGCTGTATGGCCGCCGACTCCGAACCTGGGCGATTTTCAATTGGTCAGGTTCCAGATGTTGAGGTGTGCTGCCCGCCATCTGTAAGGCTTTGATGACAGAAAGTCTGACAAAGGTGCCATGTGCATTGGTGTCATGGTGTGCTTGTATCTATATTAACGAGAACTGTGTAGCCCTCTTGGGAGGGAAAATGTCATGTCCAGGAAAGTCAGCTATGGACGGATGGTATGAACGTGCTTTGAGTTGATGGCTACGAACTAGGTTCGTGTGTGCACCAACACCTTTGCAAAGCAGGGGCAGATAGCATTCGATGCTGAAAACGCCATGCTGTGACAACAACTCGGCTCGCTAGGTTACCTGGCCGATTTAATTCACTGAGGTAGCTGGCCTGCCGATCATGCTGCAACAACTGGAAAGTGGTGGTTCTCCGCCGACGAAGTAGATTTGTTCTGTTGTATCTGTTTCGGCGGTGTGACCGGTGCCTGTTGTGCCGGTGTGGCCGGTGTCTGTCGTGCAGGTGTGGCCGGTGTCTGTTGTGCAGGTGTGGCCGGTGTCTGTTGTGCTGGTGTGGTCGGTGTCTGTTGTGCAGGTGTGGCCGGTGTCTGTTGTACTGGTGTGGCCGGTATCTGTTGTGCTGGTGTGGCCGGTGTCTGTTGTGCTGGTGTGGCCGGTGTCTGCTGTGCCGGTGTCTGTTGTGCTGGTGTGGCCTGTGTCTGTTGTGCCGGTGTGGCCGGTGTCTGTTGTGCCGGTGTGGTCGGTGTCTGTTTTGCAGGTATGGCCGGTGTCTGTTGTGCTGGTGACGCCGGTGTCTGGTGTGGCGGGTGTCTGTTGTGCTGTTGTGGTCGGTGTCTGTTGTGCCTGTGTGGCCGGTGTCTGTTGTGCCGGTGTGGTCGGTGTCTGTTGTGCAGGTATGGCCGGTGTCTGTTGTGCTAGTGACGCCGGTGTCTGGTGTGGCCGTTGTCTGTTGTGCTGGTGTGGTCGGTGTCTGTTGTGCCGGTGTGGCCGGTGTCTGTTGTGCTGGTGTGGCCGGTGTCTGTTGTGCCGGTGTGGCCGGTGTCTGTTGTGCCGGTATGGCCGGTGTCTGTTGTGCCGGTGTGGCCGGTGTCTGTTGTGCTGGTGTGGCCGGTGTCTGTTGTGCCGGTGTGGCCGGTGTCTGTTGTGCCGGTGTGGTCGGTGTCTGTTGTGCAGGTATGGCCGGTGTCTGTTGTGCTGGTGTGGCCGGTGTCTGTTGTGCTGGTGACACCGGTGTCTGGTGTGGCCGGTGTCTGTTGTGCTGGTGTGGTCGGTGTCTGTTGTGCCTGTGTGGCCGGTGTCTGTTGTGCCGGTGTGGTCGGTGTCTGTTGTGCAGGTATGGCCGGTGTCTGTTGTGCTGATGTGGCCGGTGTCTGTGTCGGCGGTGTGGCCGGTGTCTGTTGTGCTGGTGTGGTCGGTGTCTGTTGTGCTGGTATGGCCGGTGTCTGTTGTGGTGGTGTATGTTGTGCCGGTGTGGTCGGTGTCTGTTGTGCAGGTATGGCCGGTGTCTGTTGTGCTAGTGACGCCGGTGTCTGGTGTGGCCGTTGTCTGTTGTGCTGGTGTGGTCGGTGTCTGTTGTGCCGGTGTGGCCGGTGTCTGTTGTGCAGGTATGGCCGGTGTCTGTTGTGCTAGTGACGCCGGTGTCTGGTGTGGCCGTTGTCTGTTGTGCTGGTGTGGTCGGTGTCTGTTGTGCTGGTGTGGTCGGTGTCTGTTGTGCAGGTATGGCCGGTGTCTGTTGTGCTGGTGTGGCCGGTGTCTGTTGTGCTGGTGACACCGGTGTCTGGTGTGGCCGGTGTCTGTTGTGCTGGTGTGGTCGGTGTCTGTTGTGCCTGTGTGGCCGGTGTCTGTTGTGCCGGTGTGGTCGGTGTCTGTTGTGCAGGTATGGCCGGTGTCTGTTGTGCTGATGTGGCCGGTGTCTGTGTCGGCGGTGTGGCCGGTGTCTGTTGTGCTGGTGTGGTCGGTGTCTGTTGTGCTGGTATGGCCGGTGTCTGTTGTGCCGGTGTGGTCGGTGTCTGTTGTGCAGGTATGGCCGGTGTCTGTTGTGCTAGTGACGCCGGTGTCTGGTGTGGCCGTTGTCTGTTGTGCTGGTGTGGTCGGTGTCTGTTGTGCCGGTGTGGCCGGTGTCTGTTGTGCTGGTGTGGCCGGTGTCTGTTGTGCCGGTGTGGCTGGTGTCTGTTGTGCCGGTATGGCCGGTGCCTGTTGTGCCGGTGTGGCCGGTGTCTGTTGTGCCGGTGTGGCCGATGTATGTTGTGCCGGTGTGGTCGGTGTCTGTTGTGCTGGTGTGGCCGGTGTCTGTTGTGCCAGTGTGGCCGGTGTCTGTTGTACTGGTGTGGCCGGTGTCTGTTGTGCTGGTGTGGCCGGTGTCTGTTGTGCTGGTGACGCCGGTGTCTGGTGTGCTGGTGACGCCGGTGTCTGTTGTGCTGGTGTGGTCGGTGTCTGTTGTGCTGGTGTGGCCGATGTCTGTTGTGCCAGTGTGGTCGGTGTCTGTTGTGCTGGTGTGGCCGGTGTCTGTTGTGCCGGTGTGGCCGGTGTCTGTTGTGCCGGTGTGGCCGGTGTCTGTTGTGCTGGTGTGGCCGGTGTCTGTTGTGCTGGTGTGGTCGGTGTCTGTTGTGCTGGTGACGCCGGTGTCTGGTGTGGCCGGTGTCTGTTGTGCTGGTGTGGCCGGTGTCTGTTGTACTGGTGTGGCCGGTGTCTGTTGTGCTGGTGTGGCCGGTGTCTGTTGTACTGGTGTGGCCGGTGTCTGTTGTGCTGGTGTGGTCGGTGTCTGTTGTGCTGGTGACGCCGGTGTCTGTTGTACTGGTGTGGCCGGTGTATGTTGTGCTGGTGACGCCGACTTTGTCCCGGTGTTGACGCGGCGTGGCGCCGTTTGCAGGCGATTGGCGTGCAGTCTCTCTCTGGCACTGGGGCGCTCTTCATCGGCGCTCTGTTCCTGCACAGGCTGCTCGGCTACGACACCTACTACTACTCGCAGCCCACTTGGGGTGCGTGCCGCCCTCCGTCTTGTCGAGAGATGGCGAGGGTACTGTGCTGTGCATGTCTGACACTGTATCAGCGCGACATGCAAACATTGCATGCACCTGTCACCTGTACTTCGCTTTTTTGTCACATGACCTATGGAATATTTGATTATTATATATATTTTTTTATCTGCTAACATACTTCTCCATTATAGATGCAGGCATGATCAAGAATTTGTGTTTGTTTGTTGGAACCCATACCTTTGACACGTGGCATTGCGTTACTCATAGTTATCATGGCAGTGGTGTGTGGAGAACTCGCGACTCTACTGCTTAAGTTGGTTGAGAAACATCTTTATTTCCCTGGAGTTCATGGTGTGAGCATTTAGGTAGAGGGCAAGTATGATTGGCCTTCATTAACAGGGAGAAATGGAAATAGGGCAAAATAGCACTATTAATAACCTGAGCCTTTGGTTGTAGGCCATCGTTAGGAGTGTCAACTCCACTGCTGCCGAGCTGTAGGCCATCGTTAGGAGTGTCAACTCCACTGCTGCCGAGCTAAACGGCGACGGTCGCTGTCGTCGCCGACCTCCCTCTCCCACCATCCACCACCAACTGGTCCGCCCGGCTCCCCAGGCAACCACAAGCTGATCTTCGACTTGGCCGGCTTCAAGCAGGGCCGCGCCTACCGCTACTGGGACCCGGCCACCAAGGGCGTCGACTTCGCCGGCATGTGCGAGGACCTGCGGAACGCGCCCGAGAACTCGGTGGTCATCCTGCACGCGTGCGCGCACAACCCGACCGGCTGCGACCCCACCGACGAGCAGTGGCAGCAGGTCGCCGGCATCGTCCGCGAGAAGAAGCTGTTCCCCTTCTTCGACTCGGCCTACCAGGGCTTCGCGTCGGGCGACCTCGACAAGGACGCCAAGGCGGTGCGCCACTTCGCCAAGGAAGGCTTTGAGCTGTTCTGCGCGCAGAGCTTCTCCAAGAACTTCGGCCTCTACAGTACGTGTGTCGTGTGCTGGCACCAAGTTTGCCGGGCGATGCGTGTGCGGTGTCTGCCGCACGGACGCTGCAAGACTGTGGGGCTGTACGTTCTCGATGTGTAACCACGCGCTAACCATAGGCGTTCAGTCGGTTTCTCGGTCGCCACGCGCTGAGCAGTTATGGCCGGTTGGTGCTAAGGCTGGATTTACCCTGTGTTTCGTGATCATTCATGTGCTGTCGGCAAATGTACTCTGCCAAGCTGTTCGTGGGCAGCACGCTACGGCGTCTGCCAGGTTTCCACAGCCCGCCATGGCACGTCTCTGATGCGGATGCACACGTCAGGAATCTACCGTGGGCCGGCCTGGTGGGCAAATGGGATGTCTGGCAGTGGGAAGGTTGCTGGCTTAGTCCCCACTGCAAACAATTGTCCAAACTTGTCCACGACAATGAAGCGTTTGCTCGCTGATGACCTAAGTCACACTCTTGGATTCGAGCTCAACGATGACGTCTCGGCTCAGTCATGCGGTGCTTTGGTTTACTTCATTCGGGGCTGCGTGACGATCGCGTGGCTGTTCAGAATCAGCTGACGCTGCTCACGTGTTGCAGACGAGAGGATCGGTGATGTCCGACCCGGAGCTGACGGCGGCTGTTCAGGCCCAGCTGACGGATACTGTTCAGGCCCAGCTGACGCTGCTCACGTGTTGCAGACGAGAGGATCGGCAACCTCACCGTGGTGATGTCCGACCCGGAGCTGACGGCGGCTGTTCAGACCCAGCTGACGCTGCTGGTGCGCGCCTCCTACAGCAACCCGCCGGCGCACGGCGCGCGCATTGTCGCCGCCACACTCACTAACAAGGACCTGTTCGCAGAATGGTCAGTGTGCCTCCTGTACTCGGTAATTAACGTTTTTGAATAGCTAAGCACCACCGGGGTAAAAATTACGACGATTTTTTGGTTTTGCTGATTGCTATGTCATTGATTAATGTGCTGTGAGCATGTTATCCTCAGTGGTGGCGTATTACCGATATAAGTCCCAAGTGTTGGCGACGGCAGCCTTGTGGTAGTTTGAGGGCGTGGACTGTAGGAGTTACATAGTATGGTAGGGGTAGTAGGAGGGTCCGGGATGGCCGAGTGGTTAATGTGTTGAGCTCAGGGACCAAAGCTCAGTGGTGCGGGTTCAACACTCGCACCACTCGGAACATTTCCCAATCCCGCGGCTCACCGGCGAAACAGTGTGGGCGGCGCCATTAGCCGTGATCGTGCGTATAGTGCGTCAAGAACCACCCAATAAACAAACAAATCGTAGGACATCATCAACGTAGCTGGCAGCAACGCGATTTATTTCCTCCTGGTTGCTAAAATGCCGATAAAAAAACACAACTCCATCGAACCGAGGTGCATGAGGGTTTCAGCACTGATGATTGGTTTCTGTTGTGCCTCCCTCCCCGAGGTGAGCAGGAACCTTGAGTTATTGTACGATGCATTCAGCTGTGGGGTCACATAGCGTCGCCAACCTCTCGCGCCGGTTGGTCGCTGGTAGACTCGGTAATGTCGCCGGTTGTGTGGTTCGAACCCACGATCTTACGAAAAAGAGTCCAACGCCCGAAGTTTCGATTAATATTACGTCCAAACGTTAAAAACAGGGTTAGTAAAAGCAAGCTTGAGCTAGTTTTAGACAATTTGGTGGCTAAAACTAGTTTAAGCCATTCAAAGTCGGCTGGGGATGGAAGCAAATAATGATATTCAGTAAAATATGTCCACCAATTTACATATAAAATTGCATGCATTGCACTACCTACAAAGTATCAAGTACCTGGTAGATAATGTATGAATAGAAACACCATATCCCTCACTTCAGTTTTTTTTTAAGTGCCAGAACAAATAGCACAGCGAAATTCGGTGGATATTGAATGTCACCTGGAAGCAAATGAATAACAAATGGCCAGAATCCAGCAGACGGTAGACAATGCAGCACGCAAGTATGATAATCTGATCAAGATCTTGCTACAGTTCTTATCTGAACTGTAAACATTCCGTTCGGTTTTTGTTCATTCGAGCTGGTGTTGGTGCCAATCTGTGCTTTTGGTGTTTCCTAAGTGTATGTGTTTTTTTATATCTCATACTGATCAAGTGAGTGTGGAGCATTTTTGTGTGGCATTGACGTGCCGTCAGCCGAGTGCACCTTGTTGCCTTTGTTGCAGTGGTGTGCAGACTGGAACAGACTATCTGATACTTTATGCACACAGGCCACACATTATGACGTCATGATCGCGTGACGGACAGCTGAACCTAAACGGATACCTATGCGGGGAGTTTGGCCATGACTTCCTCTAGACAAATATTTTTGAGTGCTTTATGGAGACTTTTATGGTGAAAACTGGTAAAAAACCAACTGAAATGAACATGTTTATTTCTGAGTAAAATGTTGGATCTCGACGCACTGTAGCAAAAATAAGCGTTACTAGGGTTCACAGTCGTGACGGTCGTGCCAAGCTGGAGTCGAGTTGCTCAGATGTACTGATGTACTGTACTGTCAACTATAAGCGGGAGTTGACTCGCTCGGGCTCCACTCTCGCTAGTAGTCGACCACTGGGACATCCTGCGCCTGCCGGGAATCGAACCCGGGCTCATTGGAGAAATGTCCCTCAATATATCCTTTGCCCCATTTTTGGCAGGATTGATTGTTCACCTTTGAGTGGCCGATGCAAAAAGCTCTCCGATTTGTATGTGCCCTTATGTAATGAAGGCAGTTATGAAGTTGTCTTCTGTGTGCGCTGCATATTGCGACATATTGTTGAGTGAAGAAACACTACGATGTCATTGTGCCAAGAGTAGCAACATGAATGATAACAACAACGTGACACTTGAGCTCTACGTGGCCTTGTTTTTAGGCGAAAAGAGGGACATTTTCTACCCGCTATTCTCTTCTTGCCTGGATCATAAGGACTGATATTGCAGCAAGCTCACGCTCTGCGTGAAGTTTTGTGGGCCCACGGTGCATAATGCCCTGAATCCTCTTCACGATTTGCGTGACGTCCTCGATACTTCTGGACCCACACAGATAAGGTTCTGTTAACCGCGGGTAGCCGAAGAAATAGTTTTATATGGAGTTCCCCGGTCGGCTGTATATGCATGCTATCCTGGTCCTGATGCTGAGCGTTCACTCCCAAGTATCTGCGGCAAACTCCCGATTAAGTGACGGCGTTCGGCTACAAAGCGGAAGTTCTACTGAAACACTTTCTGGTACCTTTCGGGTGCCCAAGGCGTTGATCACTCTCGTTCCCCAGTGGATCGACCGTTGCCGTCGGTGTGACATAAACGCTCTGTTGCTGGCACCGCAGCCGAACATGACATGCTCTGTTGCTGGCACCGCTGCCGAACAGGACATGCTCTGTTGCTGGCACCGCAGCCGAACATGACATGCTCTGTTGCTGGCACCGCAGCCGAACATGACATGCTCTGTTGCTGGCACCGCAGCCGAACAGGACATGCTCTGTTGCTGGCACCGCAGCCGAACAAGACATGCTCTGTTGCTGGCACCGCAGCCGAACAGGACATGCTCTGTTGCTGGCACCGCAGCCGAACATGACATGCTCTGTTGCTGGCACCGCAGCCGAACATGACATGCTCTGTTGCTGGCACCGCAGCCGAACAGGACATGCTCTGTTGCTGGCACCGCAGCCGAACAGGACATGCTCTGTTGCTGGCACCGCAGCCGAACAGGACATGCTCTGTTGCTGGCACCGCAGCTATACAGAATATGCCGGGCGTCGATGGCTCAGTGGTCAAGCTGAGCGTCTGGCACTCCAGAGGTACGGGGTTCGACTTCCCGCGATGCCCGCCCTTCCTGCCAGGGTGAGGCAGGCGACACCATATGGCCGCAGCTGTTGAGTTCGTCGTAAAGTCGCAATCCACGAACAGGACATGCCCTGACCGTGCCGCGACGACGTCGGTGACGCGGCCGGCGGCCCCCGCAGGCAGGACCACATCAAGACCATGTCGGGCCGCATCATCCAGATGCGGGAGGCGCTGCGGGACCGGCTGGTGAAGCTGGGCACTCCGGGCACCTGGGACCACATCACGCGCCAGATCGGCATGTTCTCCTTCACCGGCCTCACACGTGAGTGCGCGCGGTACCGCTGGCCAAGTCGGTTGTGTAGGATGGCTGCGGTGGGCCCGGCCGAGTCACCTCGTGGGACCTATGCTCGAAGAGGCGTTTTAGCTCCAGAGCACCACTTATGTTCAACTCGTTGCCACCCGAGCTGGTGCGGCTTCCTGTACCGATATTTGGTCGCCACCTACGGCGTCAACTGTCCAACGTGCCGCATGTGCCGGACTGATTTGCTGCTCGCCCCGCTGTATTTTTTTGTGACATGTAGGACCACCGGTTTAGCTGTTTTGTGATTTTGACCTTTTCTGCTCTGCTGTTTCATCTAATTGACGCGAGGTTATATATAGCCACAAGTCCATTGTGGATTACCTCAATAAATAGTATGTGTCTGTGTCTGTGTCGTCGCAGGTCTACGGTAGCATCTCAGTGCGCCAGTTGTGTAGCTCTGTTGTTGCCCTACAACGTCGGCATTCGTATGCATAAAACAATCTGAATTTGTGTTCGGGTGGCTTTGCAGAATCGCCGACACCAAGCGCAGCTTGTTTCGTTGGCCGTGAACCGACCACTCATTCGGGCAATTCCATGGCAGGGGTACGATGGCAACCGAAAGTTTAAGCTTCTGGCCAATGCTTGGACCCCTGCCCCTGTTGTCGCCTCTCCAGCCTTGATCCGTTAATTTCCGACTGCCAAGCGAGGAGCTGAATACGAACGCTTCGGCCGAATCGAGTCGCGTCTTGTCGGAACAGGGAAGGTTTATATATATATATATATATATATATTGTATAAGTTATATCGTATATTATATTAGTACTTGTATACTTATATTCTGTAATGTCCTGTTCCGGTCCAATAGAGGTAATAGTCATGGTGTAATGCCATGATGACCGCCACACCGCTAGCTCGGTCGAGTTGTGCTGCAGTGGGGGGGGGGGGGGTCGATCCAGAGGTCAACCGGCACGCTCTGGCCGACAGCTGAGCAGTGCGACCACCTGGTGAACGAGCACCACGTCTACCTGCTGCGCAGCGGCCGGGTGAACATGGCGGGCCTCAGCTCGGCCAACCTGGACTACGTGGCCGCCGCCATCCACGACGCCATCACCAAGTTCCCCGCCTAGAGGACCTCGGCCGTCGGTGCAGCGCGAGCCAGAGCTCTCGTGACGGACGGAACGGAGAGCCGCTCAGGGCGGGGGACGGTGCCCGCTCGCCGGTGGGCTGTAGGGTGCGCTGGATAGGCCGTTCAGGCGCTGTTGATTCTTTCAGCCGGCCAGTGTTATTTCTGTTCGAGACTAGAGCGAACCGTGTGATACCCACGTGCGGTGACATGAAATCAGACGAAATGGCCGCAAATCGAGGACAAGCAATAATCATGCAAGGATTAAATGTGGGTGGTTTTGGGATGCATTGTATCTTGGTCTTTCTTTCAGCTTGTGTGCGTGGTTACACAGAGCGACCACGAAGACAAAAGGTACCAATTTGTAATTTTTGGAGCACAGATTTCCGGTGCTCGAAGTTTCACGATCAATTCGAGCACTAATTTCCCCCATCGGCGGAACTGTTAATTTTTGGCTTGGCCATTGCTCAAGTTGCCCCACAATGTAACATCACCAGCTCTTAATTTGATAGAATTGTCGATCTGAATTTCCAACCAGATCGTGTTTCAAGCCACCGAGCAGAAATGGCGCGAGCCGGCTGCCGCGGGCTTTAATGCGAAGTGTTGATCCGTCTAGTCGTGTGGTGTACGCGTCGCCACAGTAGCAGTGGTGTCCAGTGATCGGTCGGCGATGTAGTCTGTAGTCGCTGTGTGCCGTCTTCACCTGGGTTGCGAACTCTGCCTGAGCGTAGTCTGTCCCGGGATTTGATGGTAACACACGTTCTTCCAGGAGCCGCACTGTGTGTGGTGACGTGATTTGTGCTTTGTTGTAGTTTCCGTATCCGTGCGAGAGGCTGTGTCTCACAGTTCGGGTGTTTGTATTCAATACATCGCCGGCGAGGACGCGTCGCTATTCAGTAAACGCACAACACGTGGTGTGATGTACCTACCCCGGAAGCTCGTTTGACATACGGGATCGCGTGCCCCGCTCTGTTCCTGCTAGCTGGTGTTGACGATTCAATGACATTGTTGTAGGGCAGTTGTATCGAATATTCGATGTCGACTCACGATGCCATCACGAGGTTCCCACTCACCTCGGCCGCCGGTGTGCCGAGAGCCAGAGCTCTCGTGCCGGAACGGAGACGCCCTCACGGCTGGTGATGGTGCCCGCTCGCCGGTGTGCTGTTGGGGGCGGTGGATAGGCCCTCGAGGCGCTATTGATTCGTTCAGCCAGCCAGTGCCATTTCTGTTATACTAGATACTATACTACATTACACTACACTAGATTAAACCGTTGATGCCCACGTGTAGCGGCATGAAATCCGACGAAAAGGCCGCGAATCGAGGTCAACGAACAAGCAATAATCATACAAGGATCAAATGTCGGTGGTTGTGAGATTCATTTTATCCTGGCCTTTCCTTTAATTTGTATTCTAACAAGTTGTATCGAAGTCGCAGCTTTGCCCATCGGTTTTTATCACCAGGTGTATTATGGTCAGATGCACTGTCGACATAGAAGCCCTTAATGTGATTGGGCCGGGGTTGTCACAAGCATGTTCAATCAAATCGAACCATAGTAGCTCCATGCAGCCACGAAGAAGCATGACTGAACTGCAAGTGTGAGTGCGGTGTGTGCAGACTGCTCAAATACAGCACTTGTTACCACGCACATGCAAGGAAAACGTGAGTGCGCGCGCCATAGGAACAATACAAAATATTGCGATCAGCGAGGCGGCCGAGCTTCAAACAAACAAACGGGCAGACGACACCAGATGCTGTTGAGATCTTGCGCGACGAAAATTGTGCGGGGATGCAGCACGATTGCCGCGCGGGGATAGGCACTGTTGTGGAACACTTGCCGAGGAAGCTCGTGACCCACAAGGCGTCAGATTACCCGCCCGCGCTTCTTCGAACAAAGCCATTTATTCTCGCACGAATCCGTACCAACCGGAGGTGGCCAGTTGCGCTTCGAATGACGCCGGATGACCTCGCAGTACTCGGTGTCCACTCGCCACCACTCCGTTTGGCCACCTTCACTTTGCTGTTCGAGAACAACACCAGAGCAGTGTCTGGGTAAGTGTGGCAGTCAAAGCCTGGCATCTGCATCACTGTGATAGCACCAGCCCAGTGTCCATCCAGTGTTGCATCACCAGGTGAGATCCGATTGCCGCGACCTCCGACGAAGGCAACCGCACAGGCAATAGTCCATGTCCTCTGGCAGAGCGGACCGCACATACGATTGCTGTTCCGTGACGAAGGTGATTATGACTACTCTTCCACGCAAGCGACGATCACCAATCCGTCGGTACCACCACGCAGGAAACGGTCCCTCATCACTCCCTGAAGAAGGCGGCCACTCTGGGCACTATCGCTAGTTCACAGCTAAGGCAAGCGCGCAGGCCGCTCACTAGGCGTTACTTCAGTCCCGGGAGGCCGCTATTCCCTCGCGAAGGCGACCATACACGTGACCGCGCACACCGTCTCGGCGGCCATGAATGCGAGCTGCAGGCCGGCCAGCACCACCTCCAGCCGCAGCACGTACGTCTGCCACAGCAGGAAGTAGCAGACGGCCAGCGCGGCGGGCGCCGCCAGCAGCGCCGCCACGGCCAGCGGCAGCGCGCGCTGCGTCAGGTTGCCGCGCCGCGACAGCAGCAGGCGCGCCGCCTCGGCCGCGGCCAGCAGCGCCGCCAACGCCACTTCGGAGGCCAGGTTGACCGCCGGGTACGGCAAAACGGAACGCTTCCAGAGCAGGGCGGCTGGCGTGAGCAACAGCGTCACTGTGATATAGCTGGCTGTGAACCAGCCATGCAGATAGGCCAGCAGCTCGTACGCCAGCGACGATGCCATGCTGACTGTGGGAACAGACGTGTGATATGAGCAATGTCAGATTGGACCATATGTCGAAAGAGCACATGGTAATACATCGAGCACATATTTCCTAGATTCCAGTCTGTGCTGTGCAGTCCTTGCAGTGTGCTCAAATATAGATATCTTCAGAATCAAATCTCTGAAATATAGACCCAGACACTCATAATTTTTGTTTACATAATACAATGGAGCTTCCTGAGGATCTTCACATCACCAGGTATTCCCACTTGACTTCTCGGATATCACCAGTTGAAGCTCATCAGATACAATACATGTATGTTCCACTGATGGGTACAGTTGGATGCAGTTTACACATCTCTTCAGACATGGGGAAGGAAGTACACAGTACATTTTGGTCTAGAATATCCAGTATATACCATAGGGACTATGCAAACTTTGGACTTCCCCACCCCCACCTGGTTGGTTATTTGAGTTTTAGGGCGCATCGACCAGGTTTGGTCATTTAGCGCCCATAACTAATAGTTTACTACCGGTTTATTATAATCAGGACTTCCTGTGAAGTAATAAATACACACAAACGCCCAAGTCACATCCTTCAGCATACAAGCACAAGAAAAGCTTGCAACAGTGACGGACAGATGACATGGAGCTTGATGTATGAGATATATTCAAGTAATTTACCCGTCTGAATAAAACGCGAATCGTCACCTGGAATAGAATACCAGAAAGCGTAAGCGCGTCCGCTCGTCGCCCAAAATTCCGTCTTCGCTGCACTCAAAGGCAAGGACATGACAACAGAGCATGACACACTGTAAGTGGCACATCACAATAGTCGCAGGTCGGTCTGGACTCGTTCATTACCAAGTAACGGTGGGTGGCGTACGTGCGCCTTATCCTCAGCCTAGCCCAGCCTAGCACTACTTCTTCCCACCGGGATGTCCTCACTGATGATTCCCATAACACTAGATGGTTTTTCAGTGTTTTGAGCTATCAATGGAGTCCCACTCTTTCTGCCATTCAAGCTCAAAGAATGTGTTGATGGTCTGATTAAGATTTATAGCAGGAAGGGGGAGTGCACAGATAGAAGGCCTACCAGCTGCCCTCTGCTGCCGCATCAGCCATGCCATGTCTGGTAATGCCCATATGGCTGGGGACCCAGCACAATGTGACACTTATTCCAGACAGTCCCCCCCCCCTGAGTCTCCAACCAAGGCTCTTAAGAGTGATGTGAAACTGCTTGAATCAACAATTTCATCAGCTAGGTACTATTCCTTAAACAAAAAGATGGACACTGCAGCACTGCATGCTGGTGAAAAAGGAAGGCAACTCGAAACATGAACACAATCCAATGATTCTCCCACCATAACATTTGTTATCCATTTGCTGGGACAACATTGTGATGATGAACCTATATTGCAAGGCTAGTTCACATGCATGAAGTTCTACAATGCCTAGCCAACAACTTACAATGAATTGCTTATTTGGCAGTATTTGGCTTCTGTGGAGCCAAACCCAGCCTCTCCTCTACCATCTGTTGCTTTGTTTTTGCTACAGGTGTTTCCTGCATGCTGTCTGGGTGCAGTTCACTTCTCATGAGCTCCCTTTCTCTTTTCATGTTTTCATACTCCTGAAGGTCTTCCAGTCGCAGCTCAATGCGGGTTGGTGGTCTTCGTATCATGCCTAGGCAGGCCAAGGTGTATTCATATGTCACTCTGGAAAACATGACAACTTTCAACTTAATGTATTCTGTGCATGCACAAATGTGGTCAAATGTCAGGGTCTCCAGGATGTCCTCACACACACATGTACATTTGTCTAGGTACCCACCTAGGTAGGTAGGTAGGTAGGTAGGTACCTACTTACCACAGGAATGGAACAAACTGCAAAGCATAGCACTTTTGACAGGATCATGTCAGTGCAGGGCAGGCAGGCAGTGGTGTGGCTGATGTGGCTGGTGTAGCAATTGGTGCAGGGATAGGTACCTGGTGCAGGTGGGCTGATAATTCACTGACAAATCACACACATCTTCAAAAATCACAAGAAGGGGAAAATTGCAATTTGATAAAACAGCAAAAATAAACAGTGCTCCACATTTGTCTAGGTTGATAGCTGTCAAATTTATTTAGCTCACACACAAATTGCTGCCAAGTTCAGTTCAGTATCTTATGCAGTTCAAAATAACAGGGTGGAAAGTGAAGGATGTTTATGCTTTAATCATGTTGATGTGCATTTTGCATTGATTCAATGTGAAGGATATGATTATGTAGAAAAGGCACTTGCCTAAGCCTCTTGATTTTCTTACCTCATGTTTTTTTGTAATTTAATTCATGTGTTCAATCTCCCTGGTGCAGACTTTTGCCCTCCTAGTGCATTTTGATGCAGGTTTTTCCATGGCTGGTGAGCATCGAGCTGTTTGTCATGCCTCACATCTGGGACATGGATGGGGGATGTAGACTGAAGAGCATTATTGTGCTGCAAGGTGTCACCAGACAAGCTTTGCACATATTTTGCCTCCATAAAGCAAACAAATGGGTTTTGTTTGGTTAGTTAGTTATTTGGGTTTTAGGGTGCATCAACTGCATTGGTTATACAGCACCCATATGGTTTTGTTTGGTATGTTTGCTTCAGTTTTTGAAGTTAAAAAAAAAAAGTTCAATTTTATAATTTATAGAGGGTATTGTTTTCTTCAGAAGCAGGTTATACTAGGCTAGATGAGGTTGGGTCAGGTTTTCTTAAAATGGAAAACTTTGAAGAAAATTTTGGATTAAAAAAAACTTGAAAATTTTCAAATATTACTATTTGGAATGTTTTCATCTCCAAAAGGAGGCTAGGTGGTAAACTTGCAGTCTAGGGTAATTTTGGATTTCTTATAATTTATTTTTCCAATGCAATGTCTATGAATGTAGATTGGGTTGGATTGTGGCTTTACAACACATTCAGCAGCTGAGGCCATACAGCATCACTTGCCTCTCACCCTGGCAGGAAGGGCAGCATCACAGGGAATTTAACCCTGTACCTCTGGTGTGCCAGATGCTCAGCTTAACCACTGAGTTACTGATGTCCCATGTCTATGAATGTGCCTAGCATGATGTGAACACTCATTTCCTCTGCAAATGCATACTTTTCAGTTGATAGGCAAAATAACACCCAAAAAAGGGGAAAAATCCCAAACATTTGTCAAAAAATCCAAATTAGAGAAGCCTCACCTAATCTAAACTACCCTGAACTGTTTTTGAAAAAAAAACACTTTTTCTTATATTTCCAAAAAAAAAAAAAAAACAATCTAAACTACAACTAACCTAACTTAACCAAACCTAGACCCTTTGTATGCTTCAATGAGGTAAAATGAGTGTAAAACTTGACTAATGGTTACCTTAAAATACAATAATAATATGGGTTAGGCTAGGTTATACTATGTTTTGTTGCATTTTTTAAAGATTCAAACATTACCTTTTGTTGTTACCTAACTCAAAGCCCTTTTATGGTGTTATTTTGTTCAGAAACTGAAAAGTTAGCATTTGCACCAAAAATGAGCAGTCCCATTCATTTACATGCATAAATATTGCACTGGAAAGATAAATTCCAAGAAATCGTAACAATAACTTTAAAGCACAAATTTGCCCAAGGCCATTTCATATTTGCCAAATTTGCCAAAATTTGCCAAGTGAAATTTTCCAAATGAAGAGCAAGAGGAAACAAAAAAAACGTTGAAATATACCAAACCAGCTTGATGCAGAGATTTCTCCCACCAGCATCCGATTTTTAGCACCAAAATTAAAGATGAAGAGCCCATTTGATGCTTGCCCCCAAGTTTTCTGTAATACCTATCACATCACATTCACCCACATGCCCTTCCATCACAAGAAAATCACCATCACCACATGCTGTGTTCTACCTGATTACACTTCACCATCAAAGAAGAATAAGGCCGTCCTCGCCCCCTTAGCCGATAACCGGAATGTCAGCTGAGAAAAAGAACGATATTTTCTAGTATCAATTTCCCACATCGGAATCCACGAAAGCTCTTCAGAACATCCAAAACTATAATATCCAAAGAGAAGTCCAATTACGAAAATCCAAGAATCTCAAAGTCTAAAGATACCAACACCCAAAACAGAAAAGGCCAGAGTTCATAAAGTCTAAAACCGTAAAATCCAATTGTTCTAAAAGTATAAAATCAGAAAGTCCAGGACCGTAGCATTCCGGAGCGAAAAACCAAGAAGTTCGAAACAATAGTCCATCCCTTCTCCATTCTACCAATATTTTTCGACATTATTGTATGAATCCCGAATGCTTGGCTTATCTGTGTTTTCCGAAATAGTTCAAACTAATCAAACATCAAGGGAATTATTTAATAAATGGTGAATTTTGCATCGAATTTCAACGAACATACAACACCATGTAAATACTATTTTCAAAACAACAAAACTTGTTCTTTGTACCCGGAGGTCATTCACCGCGTGATGTTGCATTACACGGCACATCGTGACATGGCTGGCTTGGAACACGGCAGTGATAGGAGACACCAAAGTACTGAAGGTTTTTCGATTTTCACTAAGACTAACCTCACGCCCGGACTAATACACCGAGCCTCATGAAACACGTACCACCGGAATTTCCATGAAAAGCTCAACTGACATGTAGAATTTCTGAACTATATCCTCCAAAGCATGTAAGAAATGCAGTTTTCAGTATTTTAGTACATGCGCCAAAATGGCTACTGAAGACCCTTTCGATAAAAAAAAATCACGAAAAATTCACTGAAAGTCTTTTCGATCCCAAAATTAGTCACAATCCCAATCGAAAGTACACCATTTGACTCGTCGAACCAATCTACGTCCAACGGTTGGTTGGTTGGTTGTTGGAGTTTAGGGCCGCGTCGACTGCGTCGGTCATGCAGCGCCAACACCTTTCATTATTCAGGGTGGACCCCACGTGACCCCGAGGTCAAAAACCACCCAAGAAACCACCCTAGTTACACAAGTTGAGAGTTCGTCCCTAGTTGCACGAGCGACTCTCAACTTCGACATTAGGGTTGTTGGTCATACGCTTTCCGAAACACAACGTTGTATTCATCACCATTGTGCTCTAAAAGTGTCGTCTTCAACACAAGAGTAGGATGCCAACTGAATGAGTGCTCGAGTAAATGAGTGAATAAGTGAAGGACAGAGAAAGATATAGTATGAAGGGAGGCGAAAGGCAAATATACTACAAATCACGGGTTGTAACTATCCAGAAGTTGCGGGACTGAACGGATGAGCAATGCAAATTAACAAAGTTGGGACGTCTGTGTTTTTCCCACCATGCCAAACAGACAGACATAAACAAATTTGGGTTCGACGGGCGGCCCAATGACATTCTGTGATCTAATGACTGCGCATAAAACGGTGATGTTGTATTTCCTCAGTGGGAGTGCATTCGCCAGGAGTCGCCCAACATCAAATAAATTCGCAATCACGTCACGTCGCAATCACTGATATCAAACTTCGGGATTTGCAATACAACGCACTGTGACTCATTTTGTGTGAGATGGAAAATTCCGTTCCGCTTCGTACGGGATCAGTAGCTGTATGAAAGAGTAATAAAGCACAATATGAATTACCTGGCAAGCGTGAGCGCCAGAACGGTGATCATCCAAAGCCATAGATGACTTCTAAGAAGTACTACAGTGCGCAAGCTAAATCCAGCATCAGTCTAAGAGATGTTTGCAAGATGTTGAAGAAGGATAGGTATGAGATAGAAAGCGAAAAACATTAAGAATTAACATCTTAGCTATGAAAGCTGGGAACGCTAATTTTGCAGGGTGACTAAGGGCTGTAGGAAAAATATCTGTGTTCGAATTTCGTGGTCCTACGCCAATCCGTTCTGGGCCAAATAAGCCAACTATCATGTACTTTGCCAATTTGCCGTGCGTTTGGCATCATTGGTATAACTAATGTGTACGTTTGGTCGGGAAAATAGCACAGCTAGACATTACCAATATAGTTGATATAGTTCACAGGCGTTAGTTTAAATGTGTTGCTTGGATATGCTCAGCATGCTTCACCGTCATTTTCACGCACCATTTCGTCCGGCACGTTTGACTTTGTACGTCACAAACTTGCAAAATATTCAACCAATTTGTACTTTTTCCAACGTCGACAGAGGCCCATATCTGGAGGTAAACGAAGAAATCACATCTGTAAGTCCTTGGTTTGGAGCATATGGGCAAAACGGCGGCGCTGGAAGGCGCTGCGCACTGCACAGCGCCTTCCAGCGCCGCAGCGCCTTCCAGCGCCACACCACACTGCGCAGTGCGCAGTGTGCTGTGGATGTAGAGCGATGATGCTGGGGCGTTATCGGTGGTGAAAATGACTATATCATTTTCAAATGATATATTCACATATGAAGCAAAAACTTTGCTTGATATATATGCATATATCAAGCAAAAACCTCATCATCTATTCCCCATTAAGCCTGCACTCCGACCTGCCGCGTCCCTGCCGTTCATCCCCCTGCAGAGACAGATACCGAGGGCAAAGAGGACATGTGTCCGCTCATGGCAAGGTGGCGCCCATCTTACCAGGAAAAGTGTACCTACTGTGAGGCTCCAGTGCAACCCTTTCCAATTTTTCAGCTAAAGGCGCCCCTCCAGATGAAAATGTGCCCCTTAGAATGCACTAAATAGTGCACCCCATTTAATTTTCAGCCGAAGTCTCCCTTCCAAGACCCTCGAGTGCGCCCATTTCGAAATTTTCAGCTGAATACACCCCTGGGGGCTCATGCAGTGCATCCAGATATGCCCCTTCCACGAAAGATCCTGTATCCACGCCTGCCCTCTTGGCTACGCCCTTGAAAGAGGTCCCAGGCTGATAGAAAGAACTACAATTAAAGAGGGAGTCCTGAGCGAACGGATGTTGATTTTTGAAAATTATTCGGGCGGGGGGGGGGGCAAAACACATGAAGGCAATTGGCAGATCCAAATTTATTGGGGGATCACACTCCATAGGATCCGATGTTAAAGCTTGCAATTATTGTCGGCGGGGGGGGGGCAAAGCCAACATTGATGGGACACTTGCCCTCTCGAAAGTATATAAAGCAATACCTATGCCTGAGCGTCAACCCGTGCCCTGCAGGATGGTCGTGCGGATTCAGGGATGGTCTGCGGATTCATGGACATGTCCCCATGCAATTTGGAACCCGCGCCCCTCCGGGATGGCTCGAGTGCTCCCTCTCATATTTTTCAGTTAGAATTACCCCTCCAGTGTGCTCAAGTGCACGCCTCCTCCTCCGCTAAACGGATTTTCGGCCGAAGGCGCCCCTTCAGGTATTTTCGCAGGGTGTACCTCCTAAGAAATGGCGCCCCCGACAAATACTCCTCCCCATGACAATTCCTGGATCCGCCCCTGATTAGGATATAGGATGCAGACACAGTACACATATGCTGTCAACTACAAACATTCCCAGCTTTACTTCGCTAGCATTTATCGGGTATCCGGGGTCTTAATTACATGGGGTACACATGGCCGAATACCGCACAAAGCTGGCAAAACGGTGATTCAAATCAGACACCTCAAAAGCACAAGTACAATATTTTACCAGGTGTTTCAATATTTCTATATTTTTATTATAAACCCAGCATCATTTTTCACTACTTTTATCAAAATCTATCAACAACTTTTCATTTTACAACATTTCATTCCAGGGCAAAAAAGCATGCGAGCGGGTGGCGCGCCCAATCTTTTGCCCATATACCGCCGCTCCAGCCGGGACCGGCCGGAATTGGACGCGGAGCTTACGGCGGGCGGCGAGTCGGCTGTCCAGTTATTATAGAGGTCAATGATGAAACTACTGAAGTTAGGGATGCGTGGCATACTCTAAAACTGGTTACTCAGATGTGCTGTGTTAAAATTGAATGCCGGGCAAGCCTAGATTAGGCCAAATATTGCCACAGAAACAGATGCCTGAACGATCACGGGATTCTTATAATGTTAACGACTATGTCGTCCATGAATGGTCGGTGATGATATTGAGTTCATTTGCGCTGCAGTTACATATGATCTGTTCAAAGTGTCTGGGTTATCATAGACCACGTCAATTGATCATGGTCATACTGGGAAACTACTAAATCGATGGAATCTATCATTGATATAGGAATGGAAATAGTGCATTTCTCAGCTAACAATGATAGATGTGATCATTTAAGTTGCATTATTCTACTGTAGATGCAATTCCAGACCATAATCTTGCATCACATTCCACACATGGGACATGACCTCATTTGATCACATACTTCCTCACATGAACCAGCGTAGCCTTGTGTTCAGAATGTTCCCAGTTGAGCTACTGAGTTATCGAATATCATCAGTAAAACATCGTCATTGTATTCGGTATAACTTCGGGGACTGCGATCCACCTGGGACTCAAGCATACTGTGCTTCAACTGACCTGTCAGCATCAGTGGCCATCAGATTAGCAAAATTTGACGTCCTGACACAAGGCTCGTCATGGGGGCTAAGGGGGACGGGCGGCGGGTCAGTGTTCCCTCCTTGTATTCCGACGGGCCCCTAGTGCTGCCCGAACGCAATCCTCTACACCATACGTGATCGCCATGGCGGAGATGGAGAGGCAAGCAACACTTTAAATGGCTGCTGTCGGACCCCTAAGCAGGTCTACGAACGCTTACGAACGAATACTGGTCCTTATGAACGTCTCCGGGCATTTAAGACCGTCTACGGGCCCTTACAAACGGCTACGGACACTTGCGAACTTCTACGGGTCCTTATGAACGTCTATGAGCGTTTGCGATCGGGTGTGGATCCTTACAAATGCGTTCCGGTCCTTACGAGAGTGTACGAGGTCTTACTGGAGTATACGAGCCCTTACAAACGTTTGCTTACCCCTTACAGAATACTGGTTCGGTGTTTTTTTTTCTCAAGTATTCTTTGACATTCTGCATCTAGATGCATGTTTAGGTGGTCTGCATTCCTGGTCTATGACAGTGTCATGTTTATTCACAAAGTGAATAAACTTACACCATCGGGAGGGGATCCGATAATCTTGGGCCCCAATGAGGATAAAAAGCGTTATTTTCCTGAGAGATAAACGAATCTTTTTCACATGAAGTGTTCGACTTCGTGGAGTTAAAAAATCGTGGGGTTAATCCGGGCTTCCTTCGAAAATTCGTGGCTACGTCCCTGTCCAGGTCACAGTTTAAATTTTGCCCACTGGTAAATTTGTTTGAATTGCCTTTTAAAACACAAATGTGCTCACAGAAAGTTGGTATGGCCATGACCATACCTGCCACACCGCATTCTCCACACATGGCTCCTGCACATTGCCTTTATGTATTTTGCTCCCCCCCCTGCTCCCAATAATCTTCAGAAGTCAACATCCATGATTAGACGTTAGGCGTCATAAGCGGACATATATCGGTGGCGGCGCTCTGGTGGTGGGTTTGTGAAGGAACACCACCAGAGTGGGCTTGCTTTTATTAATGCTATATTCTGGTTTCTAGACCAGGTGCAAGTAACTTCCAATGGTCCAATTTGAACAACATTGAAACAAGCTCTCTTATGATGTGTAGTTCGGATTATTATCAAATTATTTCACCCTGTCACTTTGCCCTTACAGTGAAATGGGAGCAATTGGCCACTCAACATCTTGTGATAAACACGTGTCATACATCTTCTGCGTGACGTCCTGACAATTTCCAATGTTCTTAACTAAACGAAAATCGAACGGGCTACATTTTATATCATCTTGAATAACTTCCATGCAGGTTTAACCCTGTCACTTTTGCACTCAATTCCAGAATTTGTGTCCCAAATTATCACATTGCATCACTTTATATTGTATATCAGATGTTTTACATTACCAAATTAATTTTCAATGGTCTTAAATAAACAGGCATGAAATCCGCTGTCTTATGATGCCATACTCGACTACTTTTAAAGTCTTCTAATCCTGTCATTTTTGCACTCAATTCCAGGATTTGCATATCGAATTATCGCATTATATTTCTTTAAATTGTATATCAGATGTTCTACATTACCGAATTAATTTTCAATGGTCTTAAATAAACCGGCATAAAATCCGCTGCCTTCTAATGCCATACTCGACTACTTTTATAGATATCTAACCCTGGTATTTTTGCACTCAATTCCAGGATTTGTGTATCAAATTATCACATTGTATTACTTTTAATTTTATATCAGATGTTCTACATTAGCGAATTAATTTCCAATGGTCTCAAATAAACCGGCATAAAATCAGCTGCCTTCTGATGCCATACTCGACTACTTTTATAGATGTCTAACCCTGTCACTTTTTACCTTTTGACATGAAGCTTTGCGACATTATTGACGTTCTGGCATGGCTCGATGCATGTCAAGCGCCGACGGTTGCTGCCTAGAGGATCCGTAGGGCCACCGAGCGATGGCACGATAGAAAGTAAAGTTCCGCCCTTCAACAATACTAAGCAACATCGGCTCTGCCACGCCAAAATGGTGTAGGAGAAATTCACGGTTGTGGATACATTCTTTCCCTTCAACGCCCATAAGCGTAATGTTCTTAAACAATTTCGCCAAAATCTGTGGGCCTCAACTCTAATGGTGGCGGAACTCATGCCAGGCACATCGTCTATCGTTTCAAATATGAAAATCTGCCTGTAACTTTGGCGTTGGGGCCCATTAACATTCAGGGAATAGGAATCCCGCGCCCCACCATGTTAGAATGGCGGGTGGTTGGTGACGGGCCGGAACCGGCCGGCGGCCGGCCGTCTATGGTGGAAAATAGTTCAAAAAGGAAATACGGAAAGTAACAATATGCGCAATAGGTCACTGCAAGTGGCTATAAAATTGACGTCTGAAGGCAAGCTAACCTTCATAAATGCACTTCGCATCATATTTTATGGAGACAGAGTCTCATAAATTGTAACTATATTCTTCGCGCACACACTAGTAAGCATCCGGGACCGCTTGTCGGGGGCGCATGTTTCATAGTTCTTGAATGGCACCTGCTTTCTTTCTTTACTGGAGATCCCCTCGATGTCCGCAGTAACATTGCGTCTGACGCCTAACGACCTAGGTTGAACACGAGTCTTATGCAGCATTCTTGAATTTATAATGGGTTTTACTTCCAAACTTCGAGGAGGGGACTGAGCTGCAAGTTGGGGGATGGAGCCCTCCCAACGGAATATAGGATTCCACACCCCTGCCTAAGACTGTCTTCCCTTGATTCATCTGGGCCAAAAATATCAAAATCATGTACATCCAAACCGAAAACGGAAAATAACTAACATCTTCCCACCAATGCTTCCCACTCTCGAGCACCATGACTGCAATGGCTCCAGGCTAGATGGCGCGTGCTGCGTCCTGTGTGAACATGGTCGCCACAAGTTGCGCTTATGTTAGTGACGTCACGCAGGTCCTGTATATTTCGTCTGAAATTTCCCGCAGGATCCGGATAATTTTCCGGATCCTGCGAGCTACGAACGGTGATTTGGCAGATCTGATCCAAAAATATGCCTTCACACAGAACATCTTCCACAGGATTCGAACGGTAAACGCACCCTTTGGATGTTATACGGCAACCTTCGGAAGTTGTGATCATGGGAAGTTATGAATATGGGGCGTTAACTAATGCTATGAGGTTTCGCGCGCGATTTTGAACAGGTTTTATCGTTTGTGGCGCGGTTTAGCATGATCTGACAGGATATTTGGGTTAGGCGCGCAGAAGCCACGGAGTTGTTGCGCGCTGAGGTCTGCTGTTGTCGGTCTGCACACAAGCTTTTTACTTGATCTCACGCACGCCCCCTTAGACGCATTTACGATGGCTCCGACTATATCAAACGTACTTAGTGAGCTAAGCATCTCATCAGTGGAATCCAAGGAGAACGAAGTCCAGGTGAGTAACGATTCAATTCAAACCTGGCATGGATCGCGACGAGAGGACCATGGGTGTCGATTTGTATGCTTATTAGGAATCTAGCCCCCTCCAATGTTGGCTTGCCCCCAATAGTTTCACCTTTTTGCATGTGACCTTATCGGGTGGGCCCTGTAATCCATGGGGGTGTACCCATTCACATAACTTCCGTGCATTGTGCACTATTCATAATTTTCAGAAATTGAAATGGGTGCCTAAATACACCTGACAAGAATGGTACAACCATGGTGGGTGCCAGCCATTTTGGTAGATTCCATGGGTGTACCTATCTAGGTACCCACCTAGGTAGGAATAGCCTGAGAAATATGGGTGCAGACATGTTGGGCCACTTATTTCCATTCAATGCCATCGGGTTGATTGTTAAGATCTGAGAAAATTGTGGGCATTGCACCTTTGGCTCCCCTTCAGCATGCAAGATTGATTCTGTACAGTTGATGCCTAGGCAATGGGTCATTTTGGTATCTATTGCTGCAGTTTAAGGTAACCATGAAACTAGTTTTACACATGTTTTTCCTCAATTGAGCATACAAAGGAGGGTATATATCAAGATCAAGGTAAAATGTGACTGAATTTTTCCATTTTCATATGGGGTATTTGAACGTGGAAATGATGATGCGACTACTCATTTTCTCTGCAAATGATCACTTTTCAGTTGGCAAAGAAATACACTACAAAATCTTCACTCTACAAATATAGCATATTGTGTATACTGGTTTTCGGGTTAGGTTAGGTTATGTTTTGTTTTGTTTTGTTGTTATTTTAGGTTAGATTATATTATGCTATGATACATTTTATATATTATGCTGAAAATGAGTGACCACATCATCTTCATCATGTCAAAGCATACCATTACAAAAAAAAAATTACAAATCACATTTTACCTTGATCTTGATATTTACCCATAGGGTATATGACTTAAAAGTAATCATTGCTGTGAAAATGAGTGACTGTATCATCTTCATCATGTCAGAAAGCATACCATTACAAAAAAAAATCCAAAAAATCACATTTTACCTTGATCTTTATATTTACCCAAAGGATTATAGGTCTTGGTTAGGTTTGGCTTTTGTTGTGAATCATACAATTTTCACAAAAAAAGGAAAAAAACAGTTTTTCTAACACATTCCCTGCCTGTATCTTGCAGTTGTCATATTATTACAGTTTAAGGTAACCATGAGACAATTTTTACACATTTTACCTCCATGAAGTGTACAAAGCTGTTACACTTAGTTAAGTTATGTCAGGCTAGGCTTTTGCTGTAAGTTAGAAGAATTGTCTAAATGATTTGGGATTTTTTTTCAAACACAGTTTAGGCTAGCTGAAGTTATGTTGGGTTTTTAATGTTAAGTTTGTAAAGAAAAAAAAGGAAATTTCCGATTTAAAAACATGTTTTCTTGCATGGAAGGTCATGGAGTAAATTTTTCCTTTAAGGTGTTTTATGAATTCTTGGAATTTATCAGTTGAATGCAATGTTTATCAATGTGACTAAGATGATAGGACCACTTTATTTCTTTGCAAATGCTTACTTTTCAGGTTGTCAGCAACATAACACCAACAAAAGGGTTTTGAGTGATGTAACATAACATGAAAAGAAATGTTTAAAAAAATAAAATCAAATGCTACATAATTTAACCTAAGTCAGCTTAACCTCCCTTCTGAGGAAAAAAAAATCCTAGAAATAAAATCAGAACAATATACATTTATTTTCAGAAAATTTTCAAATTAAAAAACCTAACCTAGCATAAGCTGTTTTTTAAGAAAGAAATTATATTTCAAGAATTGGAAAATGTTCCAACTTAGAAAGCCTAACCCTAACCTAACCAAGCCTGACCAATTTGCTTGCTTTGGGGAGGAAAATGTGTGTAAAAATTTGTCTTATTACCACCTTAAAGCACTAATACCAGTTAGTCTAGGTTAGGTAAGGTTGTGTTACATCTTTGTTCTTTATTTTGAACATTACTTTTTATGTTATATTGCCCTACTCCAAACCCCTTTTTGGGTTTTATTTTGCCTCCCAACTGAAAAGTATGCACTTGCAGAGGAAATGAGTGGTCACATCATGTTCAGCATATTCATATTAACATTGCATTAGAAAAGGAAATTCCAACAAATTAGAGATTACCTTAAACAGCATATTTACCAAATTTGTTTCCCTGAAGTGTAAAGCTGTGCAAATATGTCTTATTATGTATTGGCACAATTCAAATGTTGCATTTTTGCAATTTGCAGGTGCCAGCTGCTGAGGAGGCCTCAAAGGCAAAGGTGAGTAGCAGCATATTTTATATAGCTGGATCTGGCTGCTGTGTAGCAAATGCAGTTGATGGCCCTCATGTCCAAGTAACCAACATAGTTATCTGAATTAACACATTGGCAGCTACTTTACATCTGCTAGTGAATGTACTTGTTCAAGAGACTTGGCAGACATGAGGGAATTGTATTTGCCTTTCCTGGGTGAAAAATAATTTGTCATTACCCATCTCTAAAAATATCAAACATGTCTGGTGCAGGTATGCAAATTGTTGTGCAATATTTGTGTGTGTGTGTATATATATATATATATATAAAATCCCCAAGACACTGATAATAAAATATGTGCAAGTCAGTTCATTTTGGTTTGTAGATGCCCATAAATTTCCTCAAGGTCCATTGACAAATTATCAAAGGTAGTGTGGTCTTGTTTCACTTTGGTTACTCCAACAGCATATGTTTAATGTCACAATCACCAACTTCATATATCCTAACATAACTGAGTCTAAGTCTTGTATGTACAGTGCAAAATTGTTGTACATTATTCAGCTGATGTTCTCCCATTTTCCCTGAGAAAAATAAGAAAATTAATACTTGTGAATTGGCTACTGCTGATGAGAATTAATCATGCATTTGCTTCTTCTGTAATGGTTGTGGTTTGGGCATTAATATCAATCTAAATATAAGAAATGTAAGACATCAATGCCATTTTGTCATGTTTCGTGTACCAAGTGAAGGAAAGGAGAAAGTGCATGCATCCAATAACTGCAGAAAAAATATCTCAAAAGCACACCATGGTATTGTGTTTAATGAAATATTGTTCACAGGAGTGTATTCTCTCCAAGTACATATATGTGTTTATGTATGTGTATATATATATATATATATATATATATATATATATATATATATATATATATATATATATATATATCCTTATTTTGACCTGAATTCCATGATGCATAATATAAACCATACAATTTTATTCTGCAGAGTCCGAAGAAGCCAGTGTCCTCATCTGCAATGGCAAACAATGAAGATGAACCTCTTCTGAGAGAAAACCCCAACCGTTTCGTGATATTCCCCATCAAATATCCTGATATTTGGAAGATGTACAAGAAGGCAGAAGCATCTTTCTGGACAGCTGAAGAGGTAACTGTGACCTTTGGTGGCTTCCAAGGTGGTACTCTGATGTACCCTAAAGCCCTAATAACTAACTAATTAGGTGGTACCCTTGGCATTATGCACCTGCTAGGTGTATTTAAAATGCATCAACTTGCACTCAACATTTTTCTTCTTTTTGCCTCATGCTTTTCTCTGGCTTGTTGACCCACATAAATTGCAAGCTTCAACATTCTGAGGTGGTGAGCCCTGGAGAGTACATCATTTGGCTTAATAGGTAAGGCAGCCATTAGTTATGCTTCACATGTTCCTTCAGTCACAGATGCTTTCCCCCCATAGTGTGTAGGGGGTGGGGTGCTGGCTGTTGGCACCTGTCTGAAATAGATTGTGCTTAAGCTAAAGTAATACTGATAATAAGTTTATTGATATATGTTGATATGGGCGCTGTATAACCAATGCAGTTGATGCGCCCTAAAACCCCAATAACCAACCAGATCTATGTTGATTACTTCCCAGGTTTCTAATTCAAAATGTTATAGCTATGTTTTGCATAATTGCTAGGCAGTGCTAGATTTGTGCTTTTCATTCTTGGATGTGGAAGGGATAAACTTGGGGTAATCAAATGTGAGAAAACGAAGTATCATGCTTCTGCTCACTATCATAGATTGTGATACACAAACACCTCATTTGACAATTTCAGTTGTTCCCTGCATAGCTGTTGGGTATATCAGGCATATGATTTTGTCTGTTATACAATACCAATTGTAGATGATCCTTTTGGCACCTCGCACCTAGCACAAAACAACTATCTTAACACTGCTGTGTCTCCTATATACCAGGTCCCAAGATCGTATAATTTGAATAGAAAATAACACCCAGCCAATATTTTTTTTTTTGGGGGGATCGTATCTTCCCATGTGAATAATTTTCACTACCATCATTCCTGCTTGTTCACTAAACAGAAGTAATGCATTGAAATCATCATAGCATCAAGAATTGCCACATTGAAAGCTTTTGGGAGCCACTCTTTGTTTTCCGATTTTGTATTCCACGTTATTATTGATAAATAGTTTTCCACTCATTCTACTCTTTCGAGAATAATGCCCTACTCTAGCACACAAACCCAAATGAGAATTGTGATGCTGCTTTGTTAACAATACGTTTTATTAAATGAACCGAAAGTTAATGGTCATTAGTCTACCTTTGAAGCCTTCTTTTTTTCAAGCTTCTCATGGCAACAAGAAGTTTACAACAGTGAATAATGGCATTCATAGGTCATGTTAACAAAATAAATGACCACAATATCTTTCAGTAGCATTCTCCATTGTTCACCGAACACTGCAGTTCCTTTGTGACCGTTCGAGCTTGGGCTGTGCCGACTAATATTCGTTGAGCCCTAATCCTAGTCTCCGGAGATCCAACAGACTCGCTCATTGACAGAAACTGCAATTCTGGATAAACCTTGTCTTCCTGCAACGGCTGCTCGACTGAGAGTGGCTCCTTCGAAATGGGCTTAAAATCATATTTCCACAAAATGACATGCGTATCGCGTTCTTAGGGGCTCTCGATCCCTATCTCGTTTTCATGCTTTTAGTATCTGAATGCGGATGCATAGGGAACATTTGGATGTACTTGTCGAGATGGAAACAATTATTTGGTGTAAAGCATGGTGAAAAAGTAATAAATACAGTAATCATTCACCTATTATTCTCACGCTATTCTCACGCAATTATTATTCATATATCACGCTATTATCTCCTCACGCTATTATTCACCAAATGTACCCTCAGAGCAAAGCATGGCATGCTACAGTCAAAAGAACATGCATAATAATGTTTATGTTCCAAGGTCTGTGCTCGAGATTTTGCAACATTCCAACCGGTAGGTAAAAATTGCACGGTGTCCTACCATTGCGGTCGCCTTAAAACTACTGTGAACCTTGGTTCAAATTGAATGGTCAGATATCAAGTTAGGTGGTCAAAGTATGTTCGAATTTATTTGGGACACCACGCAACGGACTGTGGGTGGTGGGAATTGCGGCGGCAAAACTCGGCTGCTTGCCGTTGCTAAGGCCTCATATCCATGTTTACCCACCTGGCTGTGCCTGTACTTTGAGCCTCCCCATCCAGCCCACGTGCACACTGCAGCGCTTCCTCTTGACATCACTCATCGTTTGCGTCCAGGTGGATCTCTCCAAGGACCTGGGCGACTGGGAGAGTCTGAAAGACGACGAGCGCTACTTCATCTCTCACGTGCTGGCGTTCTTCGCCGCCTCCGACGGCATCGTCAACGAGAATCTGGTGGAGCGGTTCAGCACGGAGGTGCAGGTGCCCGAGGCGCGCTTCTTCTACGGCTTCCAGATTGCCATGGAAAACGTACACTCGGAGATGTACAGCCTGCTCATCGACACCTACGTCAAAGACCACGAGCAGAGGTGAGGTGACCCCTCTGGACGGAGGTGTCTCTGATAACCCAAGTGGGGGTGAGATGACCAAATTCCTCTGGTAACCTGAGTAGAGGTGAAATGACCGCGGGTCCCCGATAATCCGAGCAGAGGTAAGCTGACCATGTGTCCCTGATAGTCTGAGCAGTGGTGAGGTGACCAAATTCCTCTGATAATCCGAGCGGAGGTGAGGTGACCACGGTCCTCTGGTAACCCGAGCGGAGATCGGCAGACCACAGGTTTTTTGATGTGTGACATGTCTCCAGTTTCGACTGGCACCTGAATGCTTGTGTGCGAGCAGGGTTTGGCCATTGATGCTCCTGGTATTCTGCAGGGGCCTCTTGGTGAGATTTGGCATTTGTCTCGGAACTTCTGAATTTGGAGAACAGAATTATCAGAATTGTATACAAAATTATTTGGGCGCTATATGACCATAGTTGTCGACGCGCCCTGAAGCCCAAATAACTAACAACAAAATTATCAAAACATGGTAGTTGGAGAGTCAGTAGTGATCTCTTTTTAACGGCAAACCTTGCGCCCCTAAGCCCCAATAACCAACCAACCTGACGTTCGAAGTTCGCTGCGCCACTTTTTAAGCATAAGGATTACCGGCAATGTGACGAATGATCGCCTCTAAAGTTCGCCCTGGCTTCCTTGCACAGCTATGCGGCAATGGACGTACCTTTTTATTACTTGAAACTAGTGATCACTAGACAATAAGCCAGATATTAGGTACACTTTGCTCATTGTAACTGTACTGAATTAGCGATTTCTTCATTGGTTGGTTATTGGTTTTACGACACGTCGACCGTTGAGTCATATAGCGTCGCCAATCTCTCACGCCGATTGGTCGCGGGCGAAGAGTAGCGACAGGTGAGATTCGAACCCACAATCTTTCGATTGTGAGACGAGCATCTTACCCCTAGACCACTCGTCCCCAGCGATTTCTTCATTATTAGGCTGCATCATTAATCCGCAGCATGAAACAAGCGGACCATTTTGTCCCAGAAGTGTTCTGGGGAAGAGTCCAGAAGGGGTTGCTCTTCCAACGCTGGCCGTGACCGACTTGACCCGTCCGAGAACCGATTGACGCGACCCGCTCCGTTGTGCTGACGACATGCGATTGTCTCACCTGGTCAGGAACCATCTCTTCAACGCGGTCGAGACGATGCCGTGCGTGAAGCGGAAGGCCGACTGGGCGCTCAACTGGATCACGGACGAGACGGCCAGCTTCGGCGAGCGCGTGGTGGCGTTCGCCTCTGTGGAGGGCATCTTCTTCTCGGGCAGCTTCGCGGCCATTTTCTGGCTGAAGAAGCGTGGCCTGATGCCCGGTCTGACGTTCAGCAACGAGCTCATCTCGCGCGACGAGGTGTGTATGTCGTGCCGTAGCGCCCCGTGCTGTGCTGGCCCACACAGCTGTGCAGTGCCCTACTGTCTTGTACAGTTGTGCTGTGCTACCCTGACTGGTACAGTCATGCTGTTGCGCATGTATCGTATCTGTTATGTGCTGTGCATTTGCTATATCGTATGCTGTAGCACCCCATACAGACGTTTTGTGCCGTAGCGTCCTGCAAACATTTGTTCCATACTTCCCTGTAGAACTTTCATACTTCCATACTTCCCTGTGCCGTATCGGCCCGTACAGACGCCTGGTGCAGATCGTCTGATGCCGTATAGTGTTGCCACCGTGGAGACGTGCTGTGCATTGGTGTCCTGCAATTATTTTCGTGTAGCATACTGGATGTAAGACCCAAGACTCCAGCCAGTCATGACATCGAAGTAACTCAGATTTAAAAATGCAATTAGAAATAATAGTTGATGTAGACATGTTCGCAATAACAGTGCCAAAATGGCGTGTTCTGGAAGCGATATGAGATATCTTGGTTGAACGTGCTGGAAGCGATATGAAACATTGCGATTGAACATGCTGGAAGCGATATGAACTATTGTGGTTCAATGTTCAATGTGCTGGAAGCGATATGAACTATTGTGGTTCAGTGTGCTGGAAGCGATATGAACTATTGTGGCTCAATGTGCTGGAAGCGATATGAACTATTGTGGTTCAATGTGCTGGAAGCGATATGAACTATTGTGGTTCAATGTGCTGGAAGCGATATGAACTATTGTGGTTCAATGTGCTGGAAGCGATATGAATTATTGTGGTTAAATGCAGTACAATTTTGCGGAAACGAATTCGAGAAATCAAACTGTTCGCTGTTCATGGAGGTCAGGGCCATGTTCTCTTAGGTGCTGGTTTCTATTTACATTTCGGAATTCCGGAACACTGCTGAGGCCCCTTATATGTAATTGCCGTGTCACGCTGCCCTGGACATCTGTGCTGATATGTGCTATATATAGGGCCCAGAACGGCCCTACGGCGTGCGGTGCTGCTGCATGCAGCCATGTTGTGCCGTACTGCCGTGTCACGCTGCCCTGGACATCTGTGCTGAGATGTGCTATAGGGCCAGAACGGCCCTGCGGCGGGGTGCTGCTGCATGCAGCCATAATTGCCGTGTCGCTGCCTGACATCTGTGCTGGTGTGTATATATGGGCGTGCGGTGCTGCTGCATGCAGCCATGTTGTGCCGTACTGCCGTGTCACGCTGCCCTGGACATCTGTGCTGATATGTGCTATATATAGGGCCCAGAACGGCCCTGTGGCGTGCGGTGCTGCTGCATGCAGCCATGTTGTGCCGTACTGCCACGTGTACCTGACGCTCTCCTGTGCGGTACTGTCCAGCACTGCCATACTGTGCTGGACAGTTGTGCTAAGCTGTGGTATGGGCCTCACCTAATATATGGCCCCTGTGTAGCCATATAGTACAGTGCCATACTGCCACCTTGCACCGTCCCTCTCCTATGCGGTACTGTCCAGCACAGCCATACTGTGCTCTGTGTAGCCATATAGTACAGTGCTGTGCTCTGTGTGGTGCCGTCTTGCACAGCCGTAGTGATGTGCGGTATTTCCCCGGAGTATCGCACTGCTGTCTGTGCCGTACCGCCCCGTATGGCCATACCGTAGTTGCTGCTGTCTGCTCTGAGCTGTCCGGCGCTGCGATTTAGAACGGTGCGTCGAAAATTCATGACTTTTGCTCCCACTTCAATATCAAATTTACGAAGGTATCAACGCGTGGAAGCTGGTGCCAGGCAGGGTTGGATTTGGACGGCGTAATCCGGGACCTGGAGAGGAAAAGTTTGGCCGATCGAAATGGAGAGGGCATCTTTTTTCAAGCCCGCAACAGAATCTCGGTTTGCACTTTCCAGTAGATCTCGAGAATGTTGTCGCGGGGCAGTTCATTGCCAAGCAGCAACAGTCAATGTCCAACGGAGAAAAACGAGATGATATTTTTGGGGGAGAATGTTGTGATGCGAAAAAATATCCAACAACAGTCTTCTTTTTTCAACCCAGATACCAGGTGATATAGGGAACGGCCAACCAAGGTATACACGCACGGATTGTTTTCTTCCTTAATGCCAGGACAATTTATTAATACCCCCCCGAAAATAGCGAAGTGATGGCTACAAATACCAGTTTTCCTATGCTGGATGGATGTTTGGCTCTGTTCGGAAGTTCAAATTCTGATGCGTATGTTCCGTCTTTCCTCCAAAGTCCCTGGACACAAAATGGCATGGGTGCAGCTTGCGTGGCTGCCATTTTGGAACGAATACCCCCTTCCCCATCTATGGCTATTGCGTGCATAACCGCAGCGCACTGGACCCCGGTCTGATGCTTCATCCCTCATGCGGTCGCCTGCGCTGGGATATTGGAACGCGAGTCCTGCAGGGCCTGCACGACAACAGTTTATACACGCAGGTGTCACGGGTTGCAGGCGTCCGTTTGCCACCAATTCGCAGCTGCATGACCGCTGCAGTCGATGCGCCCCGGTTGCCGTCCGGCCCCGGTCCGTTTGACACTCGCCGTCGCCGTGGAGTGCCTGGTCCTGCACGCGCTTCAGTTGTGATCCGTCCAGAACACTCACCGGTCCGTCTCCGGCAGGGTCTGCACTGCGACTTCGCGTGCCTCATGTTCAAGCACCTGGTGAACAGGCCGACGGCGGCGCGCGTGAGCCAGATCGTCGGCGAGGCGGTGACGATTGAGCAGGAGTTCCTCAGCACGGCGCTGCCGGTCGCCATGATCGGCATGAACTGCGCGCTGATGCGCCAGTACATCGAGTTCGTCGCCGACCGGCTGCTGATCGAGCTCGGCTGCCCCAAGGTGAGCCATACGCCGTCCCCCGCTCCCGCCACTGGCCGGTCGGCGAGGTGTTGCGCGGACTGCGATAGCCCCAAGGTGAGCCATACGCCGTCCCCCGCTCCCGCCACTGGCCGTCGGCGAGGTGTTGCGCGGACTGCGATAGGTCTGAGCTCGATCAGTGGAGCGGTCAGTTCTCGAACATGAAGTCGTGGTGTCGAATCCCACACCACAACGGCCGGGATTGCCGAGTCCATCTGTGGCCAATCGGCGTGAGGAGTTGGTGACGCCATATTGCGCTGTGTGACCAACGCAGTCGATGCGCCCATATACTCTAATAACTACCTTTGTTTATTGGGTGTTTCACGACGCACTTTATGCATGATCACGGCTAATGACGCCGCCCACACTGTTTCGCCGGTGGGACGTGGGATTGGGAAATGTCCCGAACTACCTAACTGACGCCATTTGTCCTATGGTTACGCCATATGGTTTGACGGCGGTAAATAGCCGAAGGCCCAGGTGAGTGTTGACCTCCACTCCTGTATGCGTGTTCTGCCCGCCTGCTGTGCGCGGGGAGGGGTGGTAGAATCCCCATGTCAAAGCTTTGGCTACTAATACCACTCCACTGGATGGTATGTGGCGATCCTCCGTTCGAACAGTGCGTCGGCAGGAGTCGCTCCGTCTCGACTGCGGATCGACCAACACAAGTACTAACAATCTGGCATGCAAGGTAATTGATCAATTGGAATTCAAATTCAGAAGGATCTGGTCTGATCTGGTGGGAATTTGTACTGTTGTAACAGTCTTGTTGCTCAATTTCCAAGCCGATAATTAACCATCCACAAAAGTGGTATTGCCAGTGGCGACTGCCAGGTTCGGTGACCTCTTGGGAGAACAAGTTTCCAAAATATCCATCAATTTTGGACGTTAAAAAACTGAGTGATGAATTACGACTACAATTCTTGCGCATACCTTTCTTGTTGTTTATGTTGTCAATAGTGCTATGATTTTTCATGAGTGGGAAAGGGTGTGGGGATCAAGCTGACTGTATTAGCTCTGTAAAAATTCATACTTCAAAATTTGGGGAAATTCAGCTAAGGGAAAATAGGATCCTGAAAAGATATTCGGAATATTTCCCAGTTTTGGGTCGGTGGGCCGCTCTTGGCGAGATTCGCCTACGCCCGTGATCTGTATCCGGCCGCCTATTTGTCTGATCCGAACAATTTTTGCTCCGACCGGATGCCGATTCCAAAATTTCCAATCCGGTGCGTCCTTAAAAACGTTTGGTCCGATTACTTGGGGAGGCTTTGTGATCGATGCGAGCCCATTCGCAACAACTAGCCAATATTCGCATATTCCTCGTGAAGTATAGCGGACGAATTGTGACGATGCTTGGATGGCTACGTCCTGAAAAGTTAAATGGTGAGAAAAAAAACTTCAAAATGGATGCTGTAAGTCTTCTTTCGTCATCGAGGTCTCGTTGTGTTTGATTTATTTTTTGCTGGATGGTGTTCAAAATTACTCCCAAATGTGAAGTTTACTACGAATGCATGCCGAGTTTATATCACTGTAAGCATATAGCTGGGTATAACAAAATTGAGGGCTGGCTGCTATGACGTCCGCGGATCGTTTATATTGCCAATGGGAATTTTCAATTTAATAGGCGTAAGAATAAAGATTGACATGAGTTCGAGCAAATGGCAAAGATTAAGAAAGAAGGGCCTTGGTGTAGATTCCTCAGGTTCACATCGCGGGCGGATCTGCACCGCCAGTCAGCCGTCAGAAGACGTCTCAATTGTACCGACGATGGATCCAGTGAAAATTCGGCTCGTGTTAACCGGAAGGGTTTGCGTGATGGGAGCAGTATGTTTTGTCGGCTTGAACAAGTTTTTCGTCTGCAAAATCGTGTGGTAGTGCGGTGATTATTAGATTATCAAAACGGTAGTGTTCTGTCCGGGAATGCCAACGGGACTTGCTGGCCTGCGCGCGCCATTTGCCGACGCCGTGGGCCGTGCCGGATTCGTGCTGCTGCGCCGTCGACCTGGGCGAGCTCCCCCACCGAGTTCCGGCGACGGTTGCGGGGACTTTTGAGCCGGCTGTGTGGTCGGTGTTGCAATAGTGAGATAGCCGCTGACTTCCACGCCCACGCCGGCTGCGGTCGACTCCTGCGGTCGGCTCGTGCAGCCGGCTGTAACGCCGATTGGCCCGGCGTCAGCCAGCTGCTGTTGGCACTTTCGGTGTCGGCCTCGGCGCTGCAGGGATGCAGACCAGTGGTGAATTTGGCGGGGAGACTGATGGAACACGGGGGGACGAGTAGTCTAGGGGTAAGTTGCCCGGCCCACAACTGAAAGATTGTGGGTTCGAGTCTCGCCTGTCGCTACTCTTCGCCCGCGACCAATCGGCTTGAGAGATTGGCGACGCTATATGACTCAACGGTCGACGTGCTGCAAAACCAGTAACCGGATGGAACACACCACTTACTGATTACCGAATTGACATCCTTCCCATGAAAAATTGCCATCGTCATTGTATGCAGATCTTTATGCAATGCTCATTCCTATTTCCTAAAAGCATCGCATTGGTAGGTATTATTCACATGTTCACTATGGTGGGTAGTGGTACACCCACGTCTCGTAATGCAGTTCCAGGCAATGTGACCACCTATGTTATACAATAGCACTGGGTGCGCCTGTTGCTGAAGACAACGAAGCAAGTACTGTTAAAGCAATGTGTTGATTCCAAATTCAAATTATAGGAGCCACAAGATTCGTCTTTCGGTCATATTCTCACAGTCCGTCTCGGAAGACATTAGTACATGACACTAATGTCTCGGTAACCTGTACATCAAAGTGACTGGCTCCAATGTCTCAGTAGGGACCCTACTCAACTAGTCATATCTTACAGCTGTTAATGTGTTCCTTTTTTGCGAGGTAGTTAACTGAAAGGCACGAGTTTTGGTCAATTAATTGGCACAAGGTCAGAATGTCGAATGCGACAGGATGTTGGAACCTCCATAGGATCCCGTGTTTATTCTGAAGGTGTTTCATACCTGGACATTTTGTCGCACACCAGCGTTCTTGGCGGCTGGACTTTGGCGCAGCAATACACCGCGAGTGTCATTTGTGCTGCGACATTTTTTACTGTCGCATTCTGGCGTCATCTGTTGGAACGGATGCAAGCTTAAGTTAAAAGAATGGAGGTTGGTGGAGAACCTCTGCAGTATGCAGAGATGGATAACTCGGCGGTTGTTGGAACTCTCCTGCAGTCTGCAGAGGGCCACCCCAGGAATTGCAGGACTTCTCTCCAAAATTAGGTGTTGTAGAAGTGTCATTGGCCCCTGTGTAGACCGCGTGTCGATGGAAGGAAAGGCATCTCAGGGAAGAGGACACTCGTTCGGCACCGCCCCGAAGCATAATCCTGACTACTCCACTGTGCTTATGTATGGGCGTGTTGACGCTTTAAAAAATGGAGATCCAGGTAAATAATGTTCAGCATAAAGAGAGATGGATGCGGTGTGATAATTGCGAACACTAAAATTCCGGAGTTTTGAACCTTAACAATGGCTTAATTTTAATATTCATTTGGTCATCTTTTTTCAAGAATTTCTCCCAGGGCAAAAATTATCGTCCAGAATGTGAAATTATCCCAATCCCAAGAGAAAGGAACAGTGAATGTTATTTCGTAGTTCGCAAAGGCCGCGATCTTTTTGCTGATAATTTGTAGCAATGCAGCAGTCTGTCACCTGGTGGCTAATCTGGGAAATGAATCAAATTCTGGGTGTTTTGACTCTTAAGCATTATGAAGCTTGGACATTTTGACCCTGTGCCAATGAATTATGCTCCTGGCTAATTTGTGCCGTTTTAAGCTGGCTAACTCATAGTCAATAGAGTTGCTGAAACTGGTTTTCATAAGAAGGTATGTGGGCGTCTGGCGCATCAATGGCACCGGCTAAAATGGAGTATTTCTGACCGTATTTGAGTCGCAATAACTCATTTATGTCCAGTTGTAAAACAGTAAACCGAAGGGAGTTCTGAGTGTTTTGCAATGATTATAACTTGAGCTCTTCACTCTATCCGGATGGTGTGCTGCCCACAGATGTACAACGCTGAAAATCCGTTCGACTTCATGGAGCACATCTCACTCGAGGGCAAGACCAACTTCTTCGAGAAGCGCGTGGGCGAGTACCAGAAGGCGGGCGTGATGGACAGCCTCAGCAGCCCGGCCACCCGGTGTTTCACGCTGGACGCCGACTTTTAGACAGCTCGCGCGGATCGCTGCTCCCCCAAGCTGACCGCCGGGCGGTTGTTGGGTGGAACGCAACCGCCGTCGCGTCGACCAGACAGCTCCTCCGAAGAGGTGTGATTGTATCGGGTGCCGTGACTATCCGAACGGGTGTTCCCATCGTGACGCGTCGTCGTGACGAACTTTTAGCCAGCGTGGCCGCCTCGACCCGACGCGGTACCGTTGCCAGTTTTTAGCTTAGTGCGGCACTGGGCCGATACGTATGTGGCTGGTCACCAGCCAGCAGGGCTGGGCTCGTTTTAGGCCCCAGACCTCGTCAGTATTTCCTGCTTGCTGTTTGTTCCTCGCCGAGCGATTTTATGCCCTTTTTAACGGGTTTCCTTTTATCGTTTATGCGTTTTTGTGGTCTTTCCATCCGTCTTGAGATTTAGAGCAGAATGTGGTGTGAAATTGTGGTCCTCGGCTCCGTTTTCTGCCACACTGAAGCATTGCAAAAGCGTGTTTGATAAGTCGGTCTTGCGAAGGAGGCCGTCTTCTCTTTGAAATAGTTGTCCGTGGGCTTCAGTTGGCATTCATGTTTAGTTCTCGCCGTGTCATCATGTTCCGCTCATCTCATCCGCGATTTTCTCGTAGTACAGAATAATTTCCTGGTGGCGTGGCACCGATTTTGTCCGGAAAGGCTTGGAATCGACATATCTGCAGAGCAACCAACAATAAATGTGCTGTGTGGAGCGCACCAGCGTAAACAATTGGTTCGGGTGGCCCTGACTCACCACCCTCCGTTTTGTGATCGGAAACTGAGAACGTGACAATACCTTCTGCCCTACCTCTCCCGCCGCCCGACTTTTCCGAAAACGAAGACCAACGCCCCGCTCAAAAAGGAAAAATGCGAGGAGCTGCTTCCCTGCTGGGACTGTCCCTGGCAAAGCGTGACGGCCAAAACCCTGCCTGCACGTGAGGGCATGTCGGCGTTAGCAGGACCTGGTGTGCTAGCAGGATGACGTCATCCGTTCAATGCGCAGTTAACTACTCCGTTGTTCCTGTACTGCGCCACAAGTAATTATCGTGTGTCCACAAATGATCTGCAACGGTGCCGCTTGGCGGTTAATTCCTGGCTAATGGGTTCCACTTTAATACGTAATGGTACTAGCATGTCGAAAGTGAGTTCCGAAGTGCCGGGTTGATTAATTGAACAAATGGGACAATGAAGGGAGGACAATCTCGATGTTACGCCGTTATTATTTACGTTCCTTCACCGAGCAAACTTCGATGCAGTATACTTTCCTCGAGAATCAATATCTAACTTCAGGCAATACCTCTATAGGAGCACAGTAGTGCACCGAAATGAGAGGGCGGGGGGGGTCGCCATCGCTGGAATCCCTGTGGTTCGGTCCCCACCTCGATATCTGGTAAACCTTGTATCAGCGCCAAATGACCCTATAGTCTGCGCGCCCTTAAGCCCAAATAATCAATCAATCAATGGTAAACTTTGTGAAAATATCGCATCCTGAATATTCCCGGTATCTGTCGGGCAGCATCTGGATCGGGCCGATCTCGCCCGGCGGTCCCGCCACGCACTGGTCCGCCGGGCTGGTCTTCGTCGTGGTCAATGGCCAGGTCAGTAGGCCCGCCTGCCTGTTTGAACTGTTCTTGAAGATTTGCTGCCCTCGAAATCAGAGGTGTAGAAAAGTCGGAAAGTGTGGGAAACTCTTTTTGAAGTTGATTCGACTTTTTTCGCTCAGTTGCGTGGTTCCGCGGTGACCCAACGCCAGTTTTCTTGTTTCAGCGGGATTTTTTGGTGCATCTGTTCTGGATTTTTAAAGTTCGAATTACGGCCTTATTCTTCGGGCCCCCGGTACCATGTCTTTGTGTCCCGCCTCTATTTTGTTCTGGTAGCGGCACGTTTTTCCGGCCCGTACGCGATTTTTGAAGACATCTGATTCAATGTTTGGGCCTCCAGACCGATTTTCCAGGCTCAGACATTTACTTTTCGGAATCCCTCCTTATTTTTGGGGGCTCCGGCTTTATTTTTTCGGTTTCCAATGACTGGTCACCGTGCATATGTGTGGCCATCGACGCGTATTTTTAGAAGCCCCGACGGGAATTTGCGACGCCCTGACTCCAATTTTTGAGACTACCGACGGGAATTGTGGGTCCCGAGCGCGAAATGGTGGGGGACTTTAGTTTACCGGGCACGTTGTACCTAGCTGGGGCCTAAACGCGGTTTTGACGTATCCCAGCGAGCTTGCTGGAGTCTGCTGTAATTATTTTGAGCCCCCCATGCGAATTTTTGGCGCCAGGCGCGAATTTGTACGGCCATAGCGCGATCTTCTGGGACACCGGCGCGATTCTTGAGAGCCTAACTCTCAGCATGGAGGGTGACATTTTCCCCTTCGGTGTGGCCACTGCAGCTGTTCAATTTTTTCCGGTCGATGGCACCCTTCAAAGTAGAAAAGCCCTTCGGATATTTTCTTTCCGGACCTGTTCTGAATTTTCCGATGCTGGGGTTGATTCGATAGAGTCTCGGTGTTACTTTTTTTTCGGAGGTCGAGATCTATTGTTTAGACCCCTTGCGCGATAATTGTTGGGCGTCGGTTCGATTCGTCTGCCTCACGGCACGATTTTTTTTGCCATGCCCCGACGTTTCTTTACCGGGGTCCAGCGGGTTTTTGGAGGGGGGGGGGGCGGGTCTTTGACGCGATTTTTGAGGCCACAGAATGACATTACGGGCAAGAAATAATTGTGGTGTGGCCAGCTGCGTCTTCTGATGCACCGGCGTGACCTGGCTCCCAGTATTATTTTCAAAGGCTGCGACGCTACCTTTTTTGGTCCAAGTGCGATTTTCTTGTGCCCCGGCGTCATTTATTTGATCCCTGGCGCGAGTTTTAGCGGGCTCGACACTTTTGGGTGGTCCAACACGTTTTGGGGGCCTTCGGCGTGATTGTTGAGGCCCCAGCGTGATTTTTCACGTCCGGATTGTTTTTTTTTCGTCGCCACGGCTTCATTTGTTTTCGTTCCCGATTAAACCTTTGCGGCCCTGGTGCGACGTGTGGAGCCCCTAGCATGATTTTCAGGGTCTGGGCGCGAATGCTTGGGGCCCCCAGACTCGTGATTTTCAGGTCCTCGGCCCGACCTTTTTGGGCCTCTATCATGATTTTCAAAGACCCCGGCACGATTTTTTGGGGCCCCAGTGTGATTTTGTGTGCGTCAGGCGCAAACTTTTGAGGCCCCCAATGAAGTATTTCGGGGCCCGACACGACTTTTTGGGCCTCAGTGCGATTTTCAAGGATATTGACACGACATTTTTGTCCCCAGCGTGATTTTCAGGGCCCGGACACGACCTTTTGGCCCAGCGTGATTTTCAGGGTTCCGGTCCATCTTTTTCGGTTCCCCGACGTGATTTGCAGGGTCTCTAGCGACTTCTTGAGCCGCCAGCGTGATTTATATGGGCCCGACCCGAATTTTTGTTGGTCCTCAGCTCGATTTTCGTAGGAGCCGGCCCAACCTTTTGAGGCTCCAGTGTGATTTTAAGGAGCCTGGTGCGACTTTTTTTTGGGGGGGGGGGGACTCAGAGGTATTTTCAGAGGCCACAAGCGATTTTTGAGGGCTCAGTGACTTTCAGGAGCTTCCGTGCGATTTTGTGGGCCCCGACGTCATTTTCAAGGCCTCTGCGCGACTTTTGAACGCTGAATGTGATTTGCATGGGCCCGGTGCGATTATTGGGGGTCCACAAGCTGTCAGGGGGGGGGGGGGCAGCAGCCCCCAGTGCCCCTTCCGTCCGCCACTGATGGCCAACAATAGCCATTGGTACGGCGGAAACGCCAACCCGCAAGGATCTAAGCGTGTGGGATTTTCTCAGCAGCCTGCCATTCGCTTATTCACAAATCGCCAACAGAATATGCGTCCCATTCACATGCGAAGACAATGGAGTCAATCAGGTCGAGACCAATTATCTGCGTCCCATTCACACACGAAGACAATGGAGTCCATCAGGTCGAGACAAATTATATGCGTCCCATTCACACACGAAGACAATGGAGTCAATCAAGTCGAGACCAATTCGCACTCTCGGAATAAACATGAACATGGAACAAAGCGTAACTGGGAAAAAATATTAACCCGCCCGACGGGTTAATTTGGCGTGGCCTGGCCTTAATATTTATATATTTTATATTGCAGTATCAAGACAAAGGTTACATGCTCTAAACGCACGCGGTACATGGATATTGATCACCGTTGAAATCGGCCGGCTCCGTCAGTTGGTTGCAAAAAATATATAGGAGGAATGGACCGCGCCTCCATCAGTGGCGTTTTCCAAAGACTTCAATTAAAACCGCGTCGGTGAGGGAAGGCAGAAGCCTGTGAAGCTGCATCTCTGAGAAAAAAACGGTGCGTTCGTCTGTTGATGCTCAAATGTGCCCAGTTTCCACAAGCGATTTGTTTGTGTCGCTTGAAACTCGACCAACTCCTGCTTAAGCTCCTGTAAACCCGACTGTGCTTGTAGAAAATGAGCGGACGGACAATCGTGCTTGCAGGCAAAAGCTCAGTTTGTGTGGCCTGTAATGTGGCATATTACGTGGCAGCTCGCAATGGTGCCCAACTCATTGTCAGCCTCAACCAATCACTTTTTGTGTGTGTAAAGCTCCGCTCATGTCGAAAGCCTACATGCAAAAGACCAACATTATCATCGAAGAACAAATGGTGAGCACTAGACGGTTTTCCTCCTGTCAGCTTGTGTGGTTCGCATAGTGTTCCACGACGCCAGGCGTGTTGCCCGTATGCTGTTTGAGTCCGTTTCCCAGGCGAGGGGCCAATGGCGTGCTGCATTGGCACGAGCCTACAGCGATCCCCAGGCGGCCAGTGGCGAGCGATGCATCGCGTCATTGATCGATCGTGCGGCGACGACGCCGGTCCGAAGCGCGACGGCGGTCCGAGCGGCGGTGGTGGGCCACGCAAGTCACTGGAGCAGTTGGCCGTCACCACCGTCTCGCCACAGCCGTCACCGGCACCGCTGTCAGTGTCGCCACCACTGTGGTCACCGTCAACATCGTCAGCACTATCACCACCGTCACCTCCGGGAACGTCGCCCCCTCTGTCAGTGCCACCAGCAACGCAAGTACCTTCACTACCGCGAGTGCCGTCTGTCATCACCGCCACCGCCATCAGAACCGTCACCATCGTCAACATCGTCAGCACTATCACCACCGTCACCTCCGGCAACATCGCCCCTCTGGCAGTGCCACCAGCGCCCTAAGTACCTTCACTACCGCCAGTGCCGTCGGTCATCACCGCCACCGCCATCAGAACCGTCACCACCGTCAGCTGTCGTCAACAGGCCAGTCGAGCCCGCCGGCCGACGTGCGCCGTCAACATGGAGCGGTTGGGCAGTCTGCTGTCCGTGGGCGCCAACTGGTCAGTGGTGCCGTTTAACGGCGCGGCACTGGACCAGCAGCTGCGCGTCATCCTCATCCACGACCCGCCGTACACCACCGTCCGCCAGCAGCCGGACGGCGCCTACGCCTACGACGGCTACCTGCTCGACGTCTGGAGGATCATCGCGCGCGAGCTGCGCCTGCACTACAGCGTGATCCCGCTGCTGAAGGGCGGCTACGGCAGCGTGGACGAGAACGGCACGTGGACCGGCATGGTGGGCGAGCTGGTGTACCGGCGCGCCGACGTGGCGCTCACCTGGATCGGCCTGCGCAATGACCGCGCCGCCGTGATCGACTACCTGGCCAGCGTGCCGGTGGATTACGACCAGTACACGTTCTACGTGCGACGCGGGCCCGGCGCCGTCCCGGCGGTCACGCCGGGCATGTTCGGCGCTCTGCTCAAGCCGCTCCACGCGGACGTGTGGTGGCTGCTGCTCGCCTCGCTGCTGGTGCTGTCGGTGGCGCTGCGCGCGTCGCTGCGCTTCAGCGCCGCGCGCGCCGAGAGCCGGCGCACGGTGGACGAGATGACGTGGGGCTCGTGCCTGCTGGTCAGCTTCATGTCGGTGGTGGGCCAGGGCTGGGCCAGCACGCCCGACTCGCTGGCCGCGCGCACCGTCACCATCTGCAGCTGGATGCTGGGCATCATCATCTACATCAACTACACCGCCAACCTCATCTCGCACCTGACCGTCGTCACCGTGGACAGGCCCATCGGCAGTCTGCGCGAGTTCTCGGCGCAGTCCGACTGGGCGTTCGCCATGGAGCCCGGCATAGGCGTTCTCAACGACTGGAAAGTGAGCCGCAACCCCTACGAGCGCGCCCTGTACCGGCGCACCGCGCACATGGACGCGTACATCGAGCTGGACGCGAGCGGACCAAGCGCCCGGCTCACGCTGCAGCCGCGCGTCCTCACCTACATCGACATCAACCGCATCTTCTACTCGCAGGGCGCCGGCGCCTGCGAGCTGGTGCCTCTGCGGGACCGGTTGCCCGCCAAGAGTCCCAGCTACATGGCGATAGCGCAGGGTCGCGAGCAGATGCGGAACGCCATCAACGAGGTGATGCAGCGGATGAACCAGGCGGGCACCATGTCGCGACTCCGGAGCCAGTGGCTGCAGTTGGGCCAGGGCATGTGCGACAACTCGGCTGGCTTCAAGGAGCTGTCGTTCGGCGACCTGTTGGCGGTGCTGGTGGTCGTTCCTCTGGCGGTGATCTCCAGCATCTGCATCTTCCTGGCTGAGGTCGCCTGGTACAAGGTGCGCTCTCTCCACCAGAAGCGCGTTGAATCTTGGGTCTGTTCGGAGTACATTGTCAAAGGAGGGGCGAATCATCAGCTGGTGAAGTAGCATGTGACGATGGACGTGGCAGCAGAATGAGAAGACCAGCCATTTGCTGGCAAAGCCACCAGGCTGGCGATCATGAGTCGAAGACTCATGATCGCCTCTCACAGTACATCCAGAATAGGCATATCCAGTCAGCCCTTCCCCCAGCTATCAGGAGTGTTCGTTGTTGACCCTGGTGCAATTATTGCACTACTAGCTGTCCACATGCTGTCTTATGGCAACGATTTTAAAGGTGAAGACGGAATGGATGCAAATTTGTACCACAGCATTTAAAGACTACGATAAAGACTGACCCAAGCGTTCTAGAAGGAATGAAGATTAAGCATGATTGCCATGAGGTAAGTGCTTACGAGTCCCCAATCCCTGTGTGTATCTGTCTTCTTGGAGACTAGCGTGACGATGTATTTCTTTCTTGGAAGAAACTGTTTTTTATATTGCATCAGAGGAGTTGTGTGGTTCCTGCTACGCCCCGTCAAAAATTATATATCCGGCTTCTGATTTTATGAAGTGAACCATAGTTAGTAGGCAGGGGTACTTGCATGTTTAGTACTTCGTTAACAAACTTCCCAATGTATATCCGGAAGGAGCTAGGAAATGAATAGGGAAGTAATCTAACCAGATGGCATAGCGGACATGATATTCTAAGCAATACCTGTACGATAATGTGATCCCATCATAACATATGTGGTTCGAAGCACTAGCTACTGATATTATCACTATGCTAATCAGTGTATGTACATGTGGTTTACATGCATATTATTGGTATGAACAAGTGTCTCGTGATGGAGATAGACCGGATTTATTGACGCTAAATATTAAGCATTCCTGCGACATCATTTGCTAAAAACCGGAGAGAAGCATTCTTGAACGCATCATAGCTGAGCGATATTTGTTGTCAGGTTGAGTGGTGGCATTTTACCTATTTCATGGTCCCTTGTGTTAGCATATGATAGGTTAATGTCTTTCAGAGGCAATTGCTTGGGATGGAGGGTATACAGCATTCTCTTTAAGCGTTGGATTCGTAATATTTTTCGTGGGCCGTACATTGTGATAATGCATGCTTGTTCGCTCAGCACAGACACATTTATTGATAAGATGTCATGCGTAAGTATCACAAACAGCGTGTTGCGCATTCGTAGGAGACACGGTTGTGTTGGGCGGCACAATTGTAGCATACGCATGCTAACCGTCCTACGGAACGGTATTTTCAGTATCCGCTTTTGAAGTTATCTTTGATCACAGCCATTATTTTACAGAGCAACGTTTGTTGTACAAGGGTGAAGTTGTGAATCAGCAGTACGGAAGTACTTAGTGGCACGTGCAACTATCGCTTGCGGCATGCTGCACCTTTCATCCGGTTATTTTGGAACATTTTTGCGGCATTACTAAATTGGTACATCTTAGCAACGGCCTGTTGAAATCTTGCTTGCCACCACTTGGCTTCGCTGAAATGAGCGATGCGCTCATCATCATTTGTTATGATCCAAAAACTGTCCAAATGTTGTGCAGAAGCGGTCGCGGTCGGGGTTGCGACCTTGTGCCACGGAGCCTTCTGGGAGGGAGACATGGAATGCGTCACGTAAGCTGCAGAACTAGCAAATTTTTACGTGAAAGATATACGAGACAAATAGGTGAACTGGATAGATTTGCAGGATGCAATCCGGATAATTGGGTCTTGTTTGGATGTCCTTTTGCTGCAGGCTGTTATGACGCATTAACAGCTTTGCATCAATGGGAGACCACAATCAACAATTCCCCCACCCGTGTCCTTTAGATCAGTTGTTTACTCAATCCAGGATGAGGTACAACAATTGCGAAGGCCTCCCAAAATAATTTTGTTTCGACGAAGGCTATTCTATTCACTCATGTTCGGTATTTCTTCCTGTTTGTATTTGTCTCTTGTTGTTTTTCTTTGGAGAATATGAGTGCACTTTACAAATGTGAGGAACCCATTCTTCTTTTGTTTTTATTCAGCAGCCACCCAGTGTACTCACACATGGGGTATGCAGATCCTTGAACCACTCGCCTCTCACTGCGCCGCTGGCTGTACCATGAAACGGGAGCACAACATTCGAGATGGAAGGAATGTTGTGGTTTGAGGTCCAGTCGTCACACACACCACCAGTACGCGTCATGTCCGATGTAAGCCTAGCCAGCCAGGCATTTCGCTGCATCGCCCGCTTCATGCTGTGGAGCCCATGACTATGCACCAGCTCCAACGACAGCTTTGGCAATCTGTGGGAATTATTGTGACGTCCCAGCGCTCGAACTGATAGTTAATTTAGCACACGTTCGAGGGCTGGTACGTGGATCACCTGTCAAATGATGCAGTTATTGTAGGATCGTGACGGAATATTGGAGAGACCCGACACATTGCAGGTGGAACTGTCAGCTCAGGGAAGCGCTGATAGTCTTTGGAGTCCTGGAGTCTGTGGAGTTCCTGCATATTGTGACTTGCGTGGCTCATTACTGTGTTGGGAAGGTCGATCAGCAATATACGCTTTAACTCTGGCCGTTTGTGTTACGTGTGTTTAGGACTTTATAGAGACGGGTCGCCACCGCGTAGCCGAATACCCACTGTTTGTCAGGAGCAGACTATATGCTCACTTAAAGCTAGATTCAATGGCTTATTTACGAGCGAGGGCGACACCCGAGCGAGTCTACTCCCGTGTCTGATTATACGGTACAGAAGTTCTCCCGAGCGAGTCTACTCCCGTGTCTGATTATACGGTACAGAAGTTCTCCCGAGCGAGTCTACTCCCGTGTCTGATTATACGGTACAGAAGTTCTCCCGAGCGAGTCTACTCCCGTGTCTGATTATACGGTACAGAAGTTTTCCCGAGCGAGTCTACTCCCGTGTCTGATTATACGGTACGGAAGTTCTCCCGAGCGAGTCTACTCCCGTGTCCAAGTATATGGTACAGAAGTTCTCCCGAGCGAGTCTACTCCCGTGTTGAAGTACAGAATTTATCCCGAGCGAGTCTACTCCCGTGCTGAAGTACAGAGGTTCTTCCGAGGGAGTCTACTCCCGTGTTGAAGTACAGAAGTTCTCCCGAGCGAGTCTACTCCCGTGTTGAAGTACAGAAGTTCTCCCGAGCGAGTCTACTCCCGTGTTGAAGTACAGAAGTTCTGCCGAGCGAGTCTACTCCCGTGTTGAAGTACAGAAGTTCTCCCGAGCGAGTCTACTCCCGTGTTGAAGTACAGAAGTTCTCCCGAGCGAGTCTACTCCCGTGTTGAAGTACAGAAGTTCTCCCGAGCGAGTCTACTCCCGTGTTGAAGTACAGAAGTTCTCCCGAGCGAGTCTACTCCCGTGTTGAAGTACAGAAGTTCTCCCGAGCGAGTCTACTACCGTGTTGAAGTACATAAGTTCTCCCGAGCGAGTCTACTCCCGTGTTGAAGTACAGAAGTTCTCCCGAGCGAGTCTACTCCCGTGTTGAAGTACAGAAGTTCTCTCGAGCGAGTCTACTCCCGTGTTGAAGTACAGAAGTTCTCCCGAGCGAGTCTACTCCCGTGTCCGAGTATATGGTACAGAAGTTCTCCCGAGTGGGTCTACTCCCGTGTTGAAGTACAGAGGTTCTTCCGAGGGAGTCTACTCCCGTGTTGAAGTACAGAAGTTCTCCCGAGCGAGTCTACTCCCGTGTTGAAGTACAGAAGTTCTCCCGAGCGAGTCTACTCCCGTGTTCAAGTACAGAAGTTCTCCCGAGCGAGTCTACTCCCGTGTTGAAGTACAGAAGTTCTCCCGAGCGAGTCTACTCCCGTGTTCAAGTGCATGGTATTCAGACGTTCTCCCGAGCGACCCGGCACGGGCGGGCCGACCTCTACGCTTTCGGAGCCAGAGTACCTTTTTTGTGAAGACGTTTGGCGTTCTCTTGTTTTTCACTAATGGCCAAATGTGTTCGTTTTCCTTCAAATTCGTATGCCATTAGTCTTCATGAAGCGTACTTAATATTTGCTTTATAGATGCGTTATAGATGGCCACCCCACCAGAAAAGAGTGCTCCCTTCCATCAAGAGAGAAGGCATTGGCGTAACATAGTTTGGGAAGTGGGGACAAGTCGAAAGTTGCGTCGAAATAAGCCGAAAAAGTGCGTTGGAACGGGTGCCCTCCTATGTATCCATTTTGGGTGAATGGGGTGCCCAAAACACATTTCGAGATGGCCCAGGGCCCACAGAACCCCTCCGGCTACGCTACTCGTTGCAGTGCCGACCGGCTGTGCTTCAGCGCCGGCCGTTCGCTTCAGTTTCGACTGGATGTGGCGCAGTGCCGGTCGGTTGTGTTGCAGCATCAATCGTTTGTGGTGCAGTGTGGGCTGATTGTGTTACAATGCCGGCTGGTGGCTTTCCGTGTCGCCTGGTTGCGTTAAATCCCCGGCTGGTTGTGTGACACTGTCAGCTGCTTGTGTCGCAGTACCGGCTGACTGTGTCGCAGTATCGGCTGGCTGTGCTTCAGTAATGGCTGGTTGTACTTTAGTGCGTTACGGCACCGAATGGCTGTGTCGCAGCATCGTTCGACTGGTTGTGTCGCAGTACCAGAAGGCTGTGCTTCAGCGCTGGCTGATTGTACTGCAGTGCGTTACGGCGCCGAATGTCTGTGTCGCTGCACCGGCCAGCTGGTTGTGTCGCAGTGTGTCGCGGCGTCAGCTGTTCGCCACAATGCCGGCTGACCGTGCTGCGGTGATGGTGATGGCCTTCTGGCGGCGGGAAAGTGCAGCTGGTCGGAGCGTGAGGGACGCTGTTCAGTGCGTTCCATCCGGCCACCTTTGTTGCAGGCGGCTATTAACGGCTTCTGTACCAGGCAACCGGCCTGGCCGTCCCAGCAGTGGCGTGCCAGCTGCCTGTTGTCACAGGACGGCTGGGAGGCATTATTGACGTGGTAAACAGTTGGAAAGAGCATAATGCATCTGCAACAACTTCCATTGACCAGTTGGAGAGGCTGTAGCCTTGCTGCGCGGTTATGGTGTAATTGCCAGCTGTGTTTGTGGCCAAAGGCAGCGGAACGTTTCTGGCCAAGGGAGGGGGATGGGGGTCTTATCCAAGGGAGGTGCCATATTTTCTGAAGTTCCATCACTTAGGCTAAGAGTTATATCCTTACAGAGATGATGTGTGGGTGTGTATGCACGTCAAATATCGAGACATGTTTTGTTGTCCCGCAGAGCCTTCCCTCGTCGGGCAGATCCACCTTCGCCGGACCGGAGGGAGGGCTTTTGACCCCTTTCCCCGCTAGCGTTCGATCTACGTAAGCTAGGATAAAATGCAAACGACCGTTAAAAATCTTTGATCATGGGGAGGCAGAGGCATACCTTATTACACCATAACTTATATTTGCATTTTGACCGATGAGGAAACCAGCGGCCACATTAGGCTAAGGTAAGGATCTCGACATAAATCCCTGGAATGACAGCGATGTTTCCGGGCTCCGACGGAAGCTGTCTGAACCCGACGCGATTTTATGGGACCTCTTTTCGGAGCCTAGGTCGCTTTTCGGGGTGCCGACGATATTTTGGGAGATCCCAGCTCGATTTGTCTAGACCTCGACGCAATATCCTTGGTCCCAGGCGTATTTTTGTCGTCTTCACGCAAACGTAGCATTTCTGCCTTCGTCGCGAGATCCTCACCAGGTACAACACCGTCGTGCACCGTGAATGGCCTCGAGATCAACACATCATCAGCGCATGTAGTCGTCCCTGGAAAGTATGCAGATACGGTTTCCCAAACAAGAGCGAGATGAGCCGGCAATATCACTGGCAAACGGACACTCAGGTCACATACCATCAGCTGCCTCCAACAACAGACAATTCTGGGAACATCGACACATAACCAGTATGCACTCTGCGCTCATACAGTTCCATTTTCCGAATTAAACTGGTGACCCTGTCACTTGCTGTTAAGATGCTGGTCATCGACCATTGTAGTGTGAGGCTCACATAATTAATATCTTGAAAAAGAAGCGCACGGGTTATGCACGAGAAAGCCAGCATACTTTTGTATAGAATAGCAAATAATTGAACTGTGCTCCAACTTCATCACACAACTTTTTGAAGATTCTTGAATTTGTTGCATGGCATCGAATGCGGTTATTGATTTTTACCGCACCCTTAAACACACTGGAAAGGTCACTGGGGCGGGTCTCGACTTCCCAGTGCATACCAATGGATCATGAATTCGTGAACTTGGAGTACGAAACGGCCTGCTTCACATGAGCTTGAAAATCGGAATGTATACCGATCATTGACTACTCTATCAGCGCATACCCCCACTAAATTATCCCACTCAATGGGAAAAATGCAGCCGTATTGTACACGTTTTATCCGCGAGTTTTTGTAGTCATGTGATGCGAGAGCAGAAATCCCTCATTCAAAGCGCTATCTTTCAAATAACACACGTACACAGTCAACTGTGCACAAGTGCCAACATCGATTGATTCGTTCAACTGCAGCGCAAAATACTGACTATGTTAAATTTCTCAGAGGACTTGCGTCAGTATATCGTCACTCATATCGTCGATCCGACCTTTTATTGATTGTGCTGAGTGGAATCTGTTCTAATGTGTATGCTTCTTTCCCTCCGCACACTGGCCATACGGTTTCGACTAAGCGTGGCTTAATACGTTCCTCACCTATCATGTGCGGTTCCTTGCATTCTGCAACTCGGAAAGCAATGTGATGGGACGGCTCGAGTGCTGCTTCACTGGCTCGAGCTGTACTGCCAGTTGAATCCATTCGGGCCCGCTTGAGAATGTGCTCCTTTCGCTTGAAAAAAAAACTCCTCATCCTTCCAAACGTACTCGGAATGCAATTCCTCGAGGTTGCTCGGTTTCGTGCTCTTGTAGGTAAGGATTTCACCGCAAATAACACTGCGGTTTTCCAATAGACTTACCAACAATACTTGTGAATCCCCATTGCAAAAACGCGTTCCTATAAGACCGTGTGCGCGCTCTGCAGGCAGCGCTCTTGGCAATGCAATGCAATGATCAAATCCAACAACGAAATATGCACGGAACGTTTAAATACACCGCCCTCCACTGACGAAATCCTGGCACAGAATGATCATTGCGCAGAATTCAACTAGTGCGAACAAGACAACAATACGCACGTGCGCGTTCCGCGCCATCACGGGAGGCAGACGCGTGGGAAACCGCCAGCGGCAGTTTCCCATGCAGAATTTCACGGCTGCCCGCGCGCTGTTGGCTGACTGTGCGGTAGCGTCTACATAATTTTGGAAACCGACTTCCGCTTTTGTTGCGAGGGATGTAACATATATCTATATAGTTGTGGGCACTGGCGGATCCAGGGGGGGGCATTCCGGCCATGTCCCCCCCCCCAAGTGCTTCAAAGGGGGGGCCATAGTGTCTTTGCCCCCCCAAACCAATAAAAGTAAACTAAATTAAGATGCAGTAACCTTTGCCGAGGTTAAAAAATAGCTTTCCGGGTGAAATAATCTCCAATTTTAAAGGTATTTTGTTATGATTGTTTGGAAGCCAAATATGGTAGCATAGTAGATTCTGACGCATCGAGGGTTCTGTTCTGTTGAAGTTCTGCTTACAGCAAGAGATGACGAAATCAGCAGTTTCATTATTCTTTCGTCAGATAGGTTCATGAAGTTTGTTTAGCCAGTAACGGGCAAGCGGACCCAGTGAGCCAGATTTCGAAAGCGGAATTTGAACAGGATGTTTTGTGCGAGTGACCAGTTGAGCCCAGTTGAGCAGCATGTTTCGTATGTTGGTGTTGGGGTTGCTAAGATGAAGAGACAGGCTACATTCACTAGCGGATCCAGGGAGGTGCCATTCCGGCCATGGCTCCCGCGAAGCGCATAAAATGGGGGGGGGGCATAGTGTCTTTTGGCCCCCCGAAACCAACAGAAGTAAACGGAATGAAAATGCAGTAACCTTTGCCGAGGTTAAAAAATATCGTCTGGATGAAAGAATCTTCAATTTTAAAGGTATTTTTTATAATTGTTTGGAAGCCAATATGGTAGCATAGTACATTCTTACACGCATCGAGGGTTCTATGCTGCTCAAGTTCTGCTTACAGCAAGAGTTGACAAAATCGGATCTGCCAGTGTGTACACGTGCACGAACGTTGACGTGGTACAAGACGTCGAACGTGAACATGAACGTTTTGGTAAACAAGAACAAAAATCCCGTAATTTAGAAGCGGTGGAGGTAGGCTGGGGCCCCTACACAGGAAATTATGTTGTCATTAATTATTATTGTAAAAATGGGTCCATTTGACAAATAGTGGTAGAAATCCGATGCTTTTAACCAAAAATAGTGGGAGAATTGGGCACACTCCAAATCCCTTCGACCCCTCCTCTGATGCAATTCCTAAGTACGCCACTGAGGGGAGGGGGAGGTGGGGCTGACGCCGAAAACCGAAAGTTGCCCCCCCCCCCAAACCGGTGGGCTAGATCCGCCCGTGGTTGTGAGTGCTTGAGCACCCGTAGCGTTTTTTGCTCGAACCTAGCCATTGTGTTAATGGCGTACACTGTGCAAGTATCAAATGTACAGCAACTTGACAACCGCTCGCGACTTCAGCGGTAGTTTGAGAACCACTACTCTAGTTGATGAATTAGACGCTTGTGTGGAACTCTATCAAAAGCTTTGTCAAAGTCTAAGTACACAGCACCTACCTCGCTTTGATTATCTACTTCTCTAGTTGCATGCTCCATGAACTCCAGTAAGTTAGTTAAGCAAGATCTCCCAGATTGAAATCCATGTTGAGTATACCTTAAAAGGTTGTGCCTATCTAGATGAGTCTGAACATTCTCCTTGACCAGTTTTCTAATACCTTGCAAACTAGTGAGGTCAAACTGGCTGGTCTGTAGTTTCATACAAATGTTGTACTTCCCATTTTGAAAATTGGTACTGCACTTGCATTTTGTTCCGCCGCCAGTGTTTGTGGTCAAATGTTAACGCCTTCTCGCATGATTAAGCAACGTACCATGCCCAAATGATTATATGTAGATGCCGATTCCTCTTCTGACTTGCTGGAGTCCCCTTGGTGCAGTGTGTGTCTACCGAGAATGCCTCGAGAATAGTTGGACAGTAGGTACTGAGATTAGTTTGACAGTAGGTGCCGACAATAGTTTTACAGTAGGTACCGATAATAGTTTTACAGTAGGTATCAATAATAGTTTTACAGTAGGTACCAATTATAGTTTTACAGTAGGTACACTCGCTTTTGGTGGGATGTTCGGGGGTACCCTTAGCATGGCTGGCTCACTAGGAACGTAGGCTGTGACGCTGCACACCAAAAATTACTGTTAGGCTGCGCCGTTTCACAGTTATGAATTGCGTGACAGTCTACCAGCTTCGCCACCGGCCAGCGTCCGAGCCATAGGATTCGCATGTCACGCGACAATTTGCCCTGCAGCCATGCAGTGGTAAACACGGGTCTTCCCTGTTCACGCCTTGCATTCCTCTGTCGGCGAAACAACATTGGCAGTTAAACGAGCAGGTTACTGGACTTCTGTCGATAAGCAACAATTCATAGCTGCTGTGGGGTAGTTCTCGTTGGCTCGTGAAGTAGTCTAGGGTGGCTCGTTGTGGCGACAACTCCCGTTCAAAGTATTGCGGTACTTTAGCGTTATATTTGACTCCAAGTTAAATGAAAGCCGAAAGGTGACAAGTGCCGACAGCATTTTAGCCGTATCTGTCGGCACTACAAAGACAGTTTTACAACAGCGGCACACCCGTACGTCTAGACCGTACGGCGCGCTCTCGTCATCTCCCTCTCCGCCGGCACCGCGCCGCCGGCCGACAGCGCGCGACGTCAGCGTTACGCGCAGAGGCAAACCCAGTCGGTTTCCTCTGCAGAGCCGGCGGCGACCCGCCGCCGGGCGACGGTCCCCGGCGGCCGCTGTCATCGGCGGCCGACGCGGCTCCAAGGCCACATAACATGCGTAAAACATGAACAATGTTACAACACAACCTAGGTCCGAATAGAGGGTCGTCCCATAAACGATTGGGGCGATACCTCCCACTAGATCTATTACGGCCTTCTAACATTACGACAACGTAAATATTCGCGATTGTTGAAACACACTTTGTTAAACTACATATTTGACCTACGCGGGTTAATCTAGGGGATATTTGAGGGTACCCGTTTCCCTTGGTCCATGTTAGTGACAACGATTATATACTATTTTTACGTGACGATCGCGGCGTACACTTTTTGATATTTTCCTGAAATAATGTACTGTCCGGCACTGCGGTTTGACGTGGGCGACCACTGCCCACGTCTGCCAACACCTTTCGTGCGGCACGCGTTTCATCACTGTCCTATTCGTTACGTTCACTGCTCTGTTCGTTCTGGCGCTCTTCTAAGTATTCGTGAAAGAGAATTACTTTTCGTCGTATATCCTCGAGTATGGCTGCCGTACTGCCGTATTGTCAGCCCTGAGCAGATGCCCGGGCGGCAGACACGGCGACGGTCCATCCGCAGCGGCCATCAGTGGCCCGTCATTCGGCTCGGGTTCCACGGCGTCAGCAATGTCGCCGACCTCGCTCATCTGCAGCGCACCAGCTGCAGGCTGCACTGCACCAGCCATCTGTGGTGCCTCGGGCGACTCAGATTTCTCTGTGCCAGCAATGTCCGCGGCCGCGCTCACAGCGGCAACAGAGGCTGCGCTCTCGACGGCAGTTGGGGCGGCTCGCGCTCCGTCAGCAGCGGCCTCGGCGGAAGCGCCAGCGGCGGCTCCAGTTGTGGCGCTCACGGCGGTGTCAGCGTCAGGTTCCTGGTCGGTGGCGCTCATTAGCGCCGGTTCAGCGTTCGGTTCCTCGGTTCCGTCAACCGAGGTAGAAGGCCTCCTTTCACAGGCACCTCCTGTGTGACGTTCCATCATGTGACAGCAGATGTCACAGGCTTCTCGTGATGATGGTAGGTGAGCGATTTCGTCACCAGATGCAGTGACTTCGGGGTGGCATCAGCGGCTCCGTCGATGTCCATGTTGAGTCAGCGTGCGGCGGCGAGCGGACTCTCGGACGGCTTCCTGTGGCAGGCTGCCCAGTCTGTCAGGTCAGGCCTGGGTGTCGGCTCGCGCGACCTCTGACCTCGTGCCAGAGCGGATTATGATGACGTCTTCACCGGGCGGTAGGGGTTGATTGGGAATGGGATTGAGGTCGGACGTGTCGGTGGCGGGAACAGAGCTTTGTTTACGTTTGGACACACAATACACGACGACGACGCCTGCTGCGACAATCACGATTGCTACCGGGATTGCCAGTGCTGAGTGACCCAGTCTAGCATGATAGCTAAGATTGCGTACAGTTCTTAGCTGGAGCTTCAGATGTGAGAGGGGCACATTTAGATCGGACAAGGTAGACAGGACTTCGGACTCGGTGTGGAGTTCGAGGTGATGAAGTTGTGTACGGATGTTTTGCTCGCTCAGCTCGGCTAGACGGGTTAGCTGCTTTCGAAGCGATACGACACGGTCGACGTCTACGCTGGACATCTGGGTTTTGACGGTGGGAATTCTGAAGTACTGTGACAGTAACGAACAGTCATTTCTCAAGTGCATCAACTGTGCGTGTTCTGTAGTCGTAAAATCGGAGGTGTCATTTCCGCAAATTACCTGAATGTCTATCGGAGTTCCAGTGATTATTAGCCAAATGTTGTGTTCCACTTCCAATGCCCTTGGCGTATTTTTCCGTGACACTAGGGTATTACACTGAGCTGCGATCTCCACTGAGTCGCGAAAGTATAGCGACTTTACGCAGGATGACGTTTTAGCAGTGAATTGTTCGGCACTATGAAGGTGACAGAATGTGAATTGTTATTGCAGGCAGATCTGAATGTCTTCTTCGATTTCCAAGTATCTAGTCTTGTCTCTGCTAAGAGCTAGGTATTTTACCTTGCCTGTGTCAAACTTTGTTTCCACTGACAAGTTGTGACATGGGAGGTTCGTGTTGAAGATTTCGAACACTTCGAATTGATCAGGAATCGTTACTATCGGAATGGGCAGTAGCACGTAAGGATTTGTTTTCACTATCATCAAAGAAGTATGTATCATCTGGTGGTATTTTTATATATCGTCGGGATGGTAAGGGAGAGTTTTCTCGCTGGGCAATGCGTTCTTGATGTTTGACAGAAGGTCACGTAGCTGGGCTGGTTTGACAAATGATCGGGATAAGATACCATGAGCTATCAGGCTAAGTTGTAGCTGTAACTCTGAATGTTGCACACGAGCCTGTTGAAGAATGGCTCGTGCGTTTTCAATTACTTTCGTAATCTGATTTTGCAGGTTGATGTATATTTCAAAATTCTGTATCTCGGTCTGTTCAAGTTTCGAAACCCTGTAAGTGAAGTTGTTTACTAGGCGGCTGATGTGGTTGATGGCTTTTCGATTGGTTTGTACTGCTGTGTTTGTCTGGTTCATCAGAGACACGCTTTCTCCTAAAACATGTATGATTTGGTCGTTGCCAATTTCTACTGTGTTTAGACGGTTCAGGACGGCTTCTAAGTCAGCATCTGTAGTGGTTCCGAACAGGAAAGATAGGGCTTCTCCGACGAATGGTAGTACGGACATTTTGGACCTATTCGTGGGATGGTTGATCGAGCTGTATCAAGGGCATCGGCTAGGTTTAGTCGAAGTGTGGTCAGACGGTCTTTCAATTGGGACTTCACATCGATTGCGTACGGGAAGAGGGGATGGTCGGATATGTATTGAGTTATGCGTTTTTCAAACACATGCAACGTGTGATTCATATCAGTCAACATCTCCGACACTGCATCGTTTGGAATTGGGATATGTACATTCCGTGTTTCGTGAGTAGCGTATACGGCACCGCGCGGCAAAAACAAAGCTCCGTGGGTAGTTTCAGGTATGAGGAACAATAGGATAGGGAGTATTTTGAACACTCGCATCATTCTGCAACAAAATAAAAACTAGTGTTATACTCAGATAACAGTAGGTTTGACGTCACAGCGTCCTACTTGACATCCTCATGCCTGTACAGGGCAATCCATTAAAGATGACGCTACTCGCGCCATCACACGTGGCTTCACTGAGCCTAGCAATACAACTTCATACTAGTTGAAGTGACTCACAGGTCCACAGTCAGTAGCATCGTCAGCTACTCCAACATCGATTTGAACAGTTCCCTCTGCGATTTCATTTGCGCCAGCATCATTGCGTTCTGTTTCTCTACGAAAGCTACGAAAATACTAGCTTTGCTAGCCTCAGGTTTTATTTTTACATTTTCAATATCTGCATCATATTCAGAAGATGACGTTTCATCATGAATCTGAAATTTCTCTGGGGGACAATCGTCGTCCGAAGTTACTTCTAAAGGTCGTTTTTCTTGGGGAACTCCCGGTGGGCTTTCAGCTGAGATTCTCATACGTTCTGCTAGTTCTGATAAAGGTATATTGTCTTCAGAGTCACTGCTCTGTGGCTTTGCACGTTTCGTTACTCGTGAATGTAACTTTTCGCTTTCTGACTCGCTAGACGTTGGCAGAGCTCGCTTCATACGTTCCGCTACTTCGGATAACGGCAGTTCAATCTCGGAATCACTGCTAGTGGCTGGGGGTTGATTCGGTTCAGGGGGCTGGTCTGGTTCGGGTGGCTGGGTGAATGCTGACCCCGTTTCCTGTTTGTCCGACGCGACCGGCGGCTGTGGCGCCGAGTCAGGCCTGCCCGCTCTCGTCTCGGGTACTGCGGTGTCATCAGCCATTGTTCCGGACGGCACGTCTACCTCCATGTAGCTGCTATCGTCTAGCCTACTGCTCGGGCCGGCTTCGGCTCGCTTGGCCAACCTTGGGGGCTGAACACGTTCAGGTGTGATGCGGTCTGATTTAGACCTTTTATCGAGGTACTTTCTGTTCACTGGTTCGTCAGTATCTTTTGTTGGTTCCCAAGCGGTATTGGGATCAGCTAATCGTAGTTTTTGCACATGCACTCGGCGAGTTTTTCCATTGATTTGATTTCTGATGACGTAATTAACGGCACTGGTCTGCTTAATTACTCTAAAGTATGGTTTCCAGGGCAGCGAGAACTTGGGCGTTTTACCAGGTTGAACGGTCGTGTCATAGTAATATACCGGGTCTCCTATTTTAAAACTACGTGGCTTCGCTTTTCTGTCAGCGTAAGCCCAGTTCTTCTCGTGACTGTCCACTATATGTGTCTTCACATGACTATATGCCTCGTGCAAATTAGCCAACATTTTGGGTACGTAATCTTCTCCATAGTATCTAACTTTCGGTTGTAGAAAATTGTCCAGAGGGAGGACTGGATTGCGGCCATATAGTGTGAAGAAGGGTGATATCGTACCTGAACGTCCAATGTTTGCCGTTCTGTAGGCAGCTAGAGTTGCGGGTATTTTTGTGTCCCAATCATCCTGATTCTGGTTAATTGCTTTTGCCAATATGTCGTTTTGCACCCTATGATAGCGTTCGATTTTTCCGTTCGTTTGTGCTCGATAAGCACTGGTACGGATATGTCGGATGTTCAGGCAGGTTTCTAATTCATCAATTACCGTATTTATAAATTCTGTGCCTAGATCTGAAAGAATTACTCGTGGGCAAGAGTGTCGTGGAATAATCTCCTCCATAAGGATTTTTGCAACCGTTTTGGCGTCTTTTCTTGCCGTGCAGAAAGTTTCCGGCCATGAAGAGAAGTGATCGATAATTGTAATGACATATCGGTTACCGTTTTGTGTTTCTGGGTATGGTCCACAGGTGTCGATTCCTATCATTTCGAATGGGTAATGTGGTACGGGCATCTCTTGCATTGGTGCTGGAGCTGCCTTAGCTCGTCGCCCTGTGCACAGCACGCAGGCTTTGAGGTAAGCTACTGTATCACGCCACATACCGCTCCAATAGTATCTAAATTTCAGTTTTTCGTACGTTTTCGTCAATCCCATATGTCCGGCAAAGAAGCCTTCATGTAGCTCTTTTAGAATTTCGTTTCTCAGGCATGTTGGTATGCATAGTTGTAGTCCAGGGAACGGTCCACAGCGTGGTCCTTCGCTAACTCTATAAATGAGTCTGTCTAGTTCCATGTATTGTAGCACCACGTCTTTGTAATCTGCGTGATTCTTATCGTTCATAACTTTCCGAATTTTCGTTATTTCCTCGTCTGCTTTCTGAAGTTGCTCAATATTTTCCCACTTCACCATTACGTCTTTGAACTTTTCCTCTCTTCTCAACTCTTCCCCTGGTTTTCGGGTTTCGGTGTTCCTGAATTTGCCCATGGGAATATGGTCGGAATCGATGACATTTACTTTTTGCTCGGTTTCGTACATCCGGCTGAGGTGATCAGCGACGACATTTTTGGACCCTTTTATGTAAACCACCTCACAGTTGTGTTCTGATAGCATGATTGCCCATCGCTGCAGCATGGGATTTTTCATTTCCGATAGGTTTAAAAATGTAAGTGGTCGATGATCCGTCATAATTGTGAATTTCGATCCAAGTAAATATTGGCGTAGCTTCGATATTGACCACACGCAGGCGTATGCCTCGAGCTGTATAATCGGCCACTTCCGTTGGGTTTCATTGAGTTGTTTTGACAGGTATTGTATCACTCGTTCCTCTCCATTATGTTCCTGTACCAAAACTGCTCCAACTGCTTTTTGTGAGGCATCTGTATATAATTTATAGTCCTTAGTGATATCTGGGTAGGCCAGCACTGGTGCAGAAGCTAGTTTTTGTTTTAGCGTTGCAAACGCATTTTCGCAATCATCTGTCCAGATGAATATGGCATGTTTCTTTGTTAAGCTAATCAGTGGCGCTGCAGTTTGGCTAAATCCTGGAATGAATCGTCTATAATAGGAACACATGCCGATGAATGAACGGACTCCTTTCACAGTGATTGGTGCTGCCATGCGTTGGATGGCTTCTACCTTCTCTGGGTTTGGCTTGATGCCAGAGGCTGACACTACATGACCTAAGTATTGGACTTCCTTCTTCAGAAAATCGCATTTCGAGAGTTTCAGCTTCAGTTTGGCTTTTCGTAGACGACGAAAGACTTCCTCCAAGTGAACTAGGTGTTCCTTAAATGTTTTCGAATATACTATTATGTCGTCAATGTAAGCGGTTGCAAATTGGTTCTGAATTCCTGATAGTACTCTGTTCATTAATTCCATAAACTTTCCGGGAGCGTTGCAGATTCCAAATGGCATCTTTCTAAAATTCCACAAACCCAAAAAACATGTGAATGCAGTCTTTGGTATGCTTTCTTCTGACATTGGGATCTGCCAGTATCCCGATTTCAAATCTAACGATGAAAAGAAGTTCGCTCCACCGAGGGACGCAAGAATGTCTTCTATCAGCGGTAGTGGATAGCTGTTTTTCTTCGTTACGTTATTCAGTTTTCTATAGTCGACTGCAAAGCGGTTACTTCCGTCCTTCTTCCTTACGATGACAATGGGCGCGGCCCATGGACTGTCAGATTCTTCAATAATATCTGCTTCGAGCATAATTTTAATTTGCTCCTCTACATACTTTCGCTGAGAAAATGGGGTCTTATACGGTGCTTGACGGATAGGGGGATGGTCTGCAGTTTCTATGTCCATGTGTATGACGTCAGTCGTACCGAGGTCGGCGTCAGTCGCAGCAAATAGGTCAGCGTTGGTACGTAGCAGTTGTTCGAGTTCGTCTTCATCAGCGCCCGTCAGATGCGACAGCTGGGCTTGCTCAATTGGGTCAGCGGGTGTGGTAGCCGGGGTCAAGTCAATGTCCTGTGACATGTCAACTAGATTCTCCAAGTCCGTTTCGTCTATTTTCTCAGCGAATGCTATCACTTGATTGTGATACAACGTAAAATCTCTGGTAGTGGTATTTATGATCCTCACTGGTAAGCGCTTATGGCGGTCTGGTTTGGCCACTACTTCGGCTATAAACAAGCCTGGCTCCTCGGAAATCAGTGGCATGTTGTCCAGAGACCGCACATAGCAAGTCTGTTCCACAAGTTGAACTCTGTTCACAGCTGCGGGACACTCCACGACCGTATTGGCCGGGATACGAATGCGTCCTTTTATTCTGACTAGTGAGCTCGCCTGCTCTAGACTAGTCGTTCGCTGTGGGCGAAGTGGAACCATGTTTCCTTCAATGCATAAGGCTTTTTCTTCGAAATCTAATTTTGCTCCGAACTCGGTCAAGAAGTCATTTCCTAACATGCACTGTTGTGTCAGTCCATCTACGATTTGGAAGCTGAAAGGTTTTCTGAACTTACTCATCTCGACTCTGAAAGTTCCTACACCGATATTTTTCAAGCGATGCCCGCTGGCTGAAATAAGTGGAATGCGGTCTTTTTGATCTCCTGAAAATCTGAGGGTTTGATCCTCTGCAATTTTGTCGAAGAACTCCTTTGAAATTAGCGAGATATTTGCGCTAGTATCCACCAAGGTGTACGCTCTCTGATTTCCAATTTTTAGCCAGCACATGGGAGTGTTGGGTTTGATGTGAATTTGTTGAACTCGGTCCTGTTTCAGTTTCCGTTTTTCGGGGGTTCGTTTCCTCCGGATATTTTTCCTTTCCTTCCTCTGTGGTTTCTGTTCCTGTTTACTTTCGGCTCCATCGTGGTGGTCGTTCACCATGGAGCTTTTCAGTTTCCCGTCTGTCTAGGGGGATTTGGGCAGGAACGACACTGGCGTCCGATGTGTCCAATTTTGGTGCATTTGATGCATATCGGTCTGCCATCGGTGGTCCATTGGAATGAGGTGCCGGGCTGATTTGGCTGTTGTGGCCTCCAAACTCTGGGGCCTGCAAGGGGGTGCTGCAGCGGAGGTCCATAGCTGGGTCCGGGGGCATAAGGTCGTGGTGGGCGCGGATGTTGCGGGTAGGATGGGTGGAACACTCGGGGTCCAGGCTGAGGTTGGGGTTGTGGTTTTGGGGGTCCTGTTTCTGCGCTGCTAGCTTTGACACCGTTTCGCTCAGCGATACCACTAGCTTCTCTAATTTGTCAATTCGATCGTTTCCTGATTGGATCACAGCGACGTCCATTGGCTCATCTTCCGATTTCGGTATTCCCCTAGTCAAGAGAAGTGTTCGCTCCAAATTTTGTTCGCGTACTGCGAATTGTATCGCCTCTTCTAAATTACGGAAAGTGTGTCTGTACAACTTGGCGGCCAGCTGATTGCTTTGCACGCCCTTATTGAAGATGTCAATTAGTGTTTCCTGCGTGGCAGGGCTGGTCATATCTGGGTATGCGTCTTTCGCTAGGGTGAGAATTCGCTCCGCAAAATTTTGGACAAGCTCGGCGCGATGCTGTTTCAGTTTTCGCAAGGCTTCTTGTGAGCACTTCTGATCCGCTAGATCTGAATATCTTTCCTTCATAATGTGTTTGATCTCTACCCACGTCAAATTTGGTTGATGAGTTAGCATTCGTTGCAGAAATTCAGCTGCAGGTCCACCGAGGGTTTTCAGACAGATTATTCTGAGCTGTTCGTCGTCCATACTGAAGCTGATTCGCTCAATTTGTTTTACCCAATCACACATCTTGTAATGGCTTTCCCCGGTAAATGGTTTGATATTTTGGCTTAAGCCTTGAGCACGCATCTCCATCCTTATCTGGTTAAAGCTATCCGATAATCTTTCAAAAGTAATTTCAGTCATATTTCTTTACGTTAATTATTTAGCTCTCAGTATTCTAGTAAGTTTAATTTTCGCAAGTTCTGTGGAGAAACTGTCTCAATTATGCTTCCCAATTCACGTAAAAATTCACACGTACAGTATTCAGTACACAGCGAGCATTTGACTATACGATCCTATGACACTTCTATCGGTGGTCAAAATTGGAACGGGTTTTGGAGGGATTTTCGGAATTTTCCCGGGCTTACTGAATTGCTGAGGTAGCCGTGTCTCTTCCTCGTCCTGCAGAAAGGCGTGCTGTTGTCTTATCCGGTCACGTCGCGGCACCAAGATGTCAGGTAGTTCTCGTTGGCTCGTGAAGTAGTCTAGGGTGGCTCGTTGTGGCGACAACTCCCGTTCAAAGTATTGCGGTACTTTAGCGTTATATTTGACTCCAAGTTAAATGAAAGCCGAAAGGTGACAAGTGCCGACAGTATTTTAGCCGTCTCTGTCGGCACTACAAAGACAGTTTTACAACAGCGGCACACCCGTACGTCTAGACCGTACGGCGCGCTCTCGTCATCTCCCTCTCCGCCGGCACCGCGCCGCCGGCCGACAGCGCGCGACGTCAGCATTACGCGCAGAGGCAAACACAGTCGGTTTCCTCTGCAGAGCCGGCGGCGACCCGCCGCCGGGCGACGGTCCCCGGCGGCCGCTGTCATTGGCGGCCGACGCGGCTCCAAGGCCACATAACATGCGTAAAACATGAACAATGTTACACTGCGGATTTCTGACTCCAGCAACACAGAATGAGCAGGGAAGGTTGGAAAAAGCTCAGTTGCAAAGATGTAGCGAAAGGAGATGGGAGGTTTATGATGTCAATGAAGTATTCTCTGGCCCCAAAATAATAATAGAATGTCCAACATTTATACGTTTTAGAAATGTAGGTCGAATTCTTGCTGGGGTAGCTTTATGAACTAGGATCCAATTGCTAAGAAGAGCTGGTTTCGTGAACCCTGACCATGATTCCATGAATTAGTTTTACAGTCTAAATTTGGCAAAGCGCTTCACGTGCCGTCAATACACCGACACGGCGACCCCGGCAGCTCGCTCTCGACCTTATCGTGCCAATTGGTAACTGACCCTCCCAGCCGGGGACTAAAAGCGAGCACGCGAAGCGACTCGAACCCAGCATTGCCAGGACAGCGGAGACGGGTGCACGACAGCGCTCTAGCCAGCTAAGCTACCGAGGCGGCAAGTCACAGGGAGGCACTTGCTTGCTTAATTCAGATTCATTGACAAGTCAATTAGTTACTTCATTAAATTTCATCTACTTCATTCAGAATCACATGTTTTAGGGCGCAAGGAATGTGTTGCATGATATATTATTTATTGCATATGTTGTGCACTGTACTGCAAGCGACATATTCAGAATTCCGTGGGGATAAAGTATTTATTCACGCTGATACCATCCAACTATTTTACCATACAAAGATTTTACTTTATATGCAGCAATATAAAGTAAAATCTTTGTATTGTAAAATAGTTGGATGGTATCAGCGTGAAGAAATACTTTATCCCCACGGAATTCTGAATATGTCGCTTGCAGTACAGTGCACAACATATGCAATACATAATATGATTTCATGGAACACATTCCTTGCGCCCTAAAACATGTGATTCTCAATGAAGTAGATGCAATTTAATCAAGTAACTAATTGACTTGTCAATGAATCTGAATTAAGCAAGCAAGTGCCTCCCTGTGACTTGCCGCCTCGGTAGCTTAGTTGGCTAGAGCGCTGTCGTGCACCCGTCTCCGCTATCCTGACAATGCTGGGTTCGAGTCGCTTCGCGTGCTCGCTTTTAGTCCCCGGCTGGGAGGGTCAGTTAGCAATTGGCACGATAAGGTCGAGAGCGAGCTGCCGGGGTCGCCGTGTCGGTGTATTGACGGCACGTGAAGCGCTTTGCCAAATTTAGACTGTAAAACTGTAATTCATGGAATCATGGCCAGGGTTCACGAAACCAGGTCTTCTTAGCAATTGGATCCTGGTTTATAAAGCCACCCCAGCAAGAATTCGAACTACATTTCTAAAACGTATAAATGTTGGACATTCTATTATTATTTTGGGGCCAGAGAATACTTCATTGACATCATAAACCTCCCATCTCCTTTCGCTACATCTTTGCAACTGAGCTTTTTCCAACCTTTCCTGCTCATTCTGTTGCTGGAGTCAGAAATCCGCAGCTATCAATTGCTGCTTATCGACAGAAGTCCAGTAACCTGCTCGTTTAACTGCCAATGTTGTTTCGTCGACAGAGGAATGCAAGGCGGGAACATGGAAGACCCGTGCTTACCACTGCATGGCTGCAGGGCAAATGGTCGCGTGATACGCGAATCCTATGGCTCGGACGCTGGCCGGTGGCGAAGCTGGTAGACTGTCACGCAACTCATAACTGTGAAACGGCGCAGCCTACCAGTAATTTTTGGTGTGCAGCGTCACAGCCTACGTTCCTAGTGAGCCAGCCATGCTGAGGGTACCCCGAACATCCCACCGAAAGCGAGTGTACCAATAATAGTTGTGCAGTAGGTACCAATAATAGTTTTACAGTAGGTAACAATAATACTTCTACAGTAGGTACCGATAATAGTTTTACAGTAGGTACCGAGCATAGTTTTACAGTAGGTACCGATAATGGTTTTACAGTTAGTACCGAGAATGGTTTTATAGTAGGTACCGAGCATAGTTTTACACTAGGTATCGAGAACACACACACGTGGGCTCGAACTCACGACTGCAGCGTTGTTCAAGCCCAAGGACGGGTAGGTCATTTGATAATTCGACCTCGCACACCAGTGGTGCTGTGCACCACCAGAGTACTGCACACCACACCACAGTGGTGGAGTGCACCGCCATTGTAGTGCACACCACACCACAGTGTTGGTTTCATGTTCCGTTGGATGAAACGCTACGCACTTTTGTGTTCGTATTTCGTGTCTTCCATCGTTCAGGACATCAATTGGTGGGGAAAAGTCTGCGCCGCAACTATGCTGACACTATCCGGTTATGATTTGTGGTTGGCTTTCGAGGCTTTACGCCGCGTCGACTGCCGTGGTTATATAGGTGTCGCCGGGACTGCTGTGTTTACATTAGTGTCGCCGAGACTGCTGTGGTTATATAGGTGTCGCCGGGACTGCTGTGGTTACAGTAGTGTCGCCGGAATGATGTAGTTACACTAGTGTCGTCGGAATGATGTAGTTACACTAGTGTCGTCGGAATGATGTAGTTACACTAGTGTCGCCGAGACTGCTGTGGTTATATAGGTGTCGCCGGGACTGCTGTGGTTACAGTAGTGTCGCCGGAATGATGTAGTTACACTAGTGTCGTCGGAATGATGTAGTTACACTAGTGTCGCCGGGACTGCTATGGTTGCATTGGTGTCGCCGGGACTGCTGTGGTTACAGTAGTGTCGCCGGAATGATGTAGTTACACTAGTGTCGCCGGGACTGATGTGGCTGCATTAGTGTCGCCGGGACTGCCGTGGTTACATTATTGCCGCCGGGACTGCTGTGGTTGCATTAGTGTCGCCGGGACTGATGTGGTTGCATTAGTGTCGCCGGGACTGCTGTGATTACAGTAGTGTCGCCGGAATGATGTAGTTACACTAGTGTCGCCGGGACTGATGTGGCTGCATTAGTGTCGCCGGGACTGCCGTGGTTACATTATTGCCGCCGGGACTGCTGTGGTTGCATTAGTGTCGCCGGGACTGGTGTGGTTGTATTAGTGTCGCCGGGACTGCTGTGGTTGCATTAGTGTCGCAGGGACTGCTGTGGTTGCATTGGTGTATCGTCGACTGCTATGTTTACGTGAGTGTCGCCGGGACCTCTGTGGACATCAGTATCACCAGTCATTCACGCCGATTGGTTGTGGGCGACCAGTGGCGGCAGGTGAGACTCAACCCCACAACATTTCTTTGGACTCCAAACAATGTATGAATTGCTACACCCAACTTGCCCACATGCTAAGAACACATGCTAAGAACAGTTGGTCATCTGAAGCTGGCCGTCGCCGTCGCCGCCGGAACTGGTCGCCACCTCCTGCACCGCTTAAGGCTGCTCGAGCCGAGCCAGCGCGCGACGTCTGCTGCGTTTGTCCAGACGTGGGGCGTCCCTTCAGGTGGGAGACGAGAGTCCCACCCAAAGGCTACAGCAGGCCGCAGTCGGCCGAGTGACGGAGGTCAGTGGTCGTCCAGGAGGCCGGAGCTCCCCTCTCGGCGTTTCCAAAAGTATTTTGTTTGCAGTGATATAACGCTGATAGTTTGTGAAATGATTCAGCATGCTGACGGACGAAGAGCGGCCGGCCAGGTCGTGATGTTTCGCACGAAATAAAAATAAAACTTTGGTTTTACTTCGGAGTCTCGCACTACCGCAATTCTGATGCTGTGGTTAGCGCATTGCATCTACTTGCTGCCTGCTGGGGACTTGCCTGCTGCCTGCTGGGGATTCGTAAACAGCAAGGCAGGTTTGACCATGGACGGTAATTTGCGCAGAATCGGCGACGTGTGCTGAATACGAATGCTGTGCTGAATCATCAATCTTTGTCATCCGCAGGCGCGCACCCAGGATTTTTCCATGGGGGGGGCCGGACCGAAAAGGGCACTTGGCCGGCTCCAAAAGGGCACTTGACCGGCTCCAAAAGGGCACTTTGCGGCCCGGGGCACACTGGAAGGTTTGCTGACCGGGGGGGGCGTGAATTTTCCATGGGACACGTTATATGTTATAGCACCGAACCCTTGTATTTACACTAATATTTCCAAAAACATGCAGCCGGCATGCATTATGTCGTGAGATGAAGGTTGCCCGCTTACCTTTGATGTAAAAGTACGCAGGATGTGGAATTCTGGAAAGGATGATAACAAGGTAAGGATGATAACAAGATCAAAAGGGCACCTAATTGGGACAGGCATAGGACAGGAAAGGGCACAGGGGAATGTCATTTTTAGGCCAAAAGGGCAGTTTTGGGCCCAAAGGGCACCTTTGGCACAGGCGGGGCACATAAGGCAAGTGATTTTTGGGCTAAATTTGGGACATTCCGGCCAAGAGGGCACTTTTCGGTCAAAAGGACACTTTTGGCCAAAAGGGCACTTTGGTCTCATGGGGGGGGCGGGCCCCCTGCCCCCCCTCCGGTGCGCCTATGGTCATCCGAGAGTAACTCGTAGGATCTCCCACGTTTCACCAATCAAATTGTTTACCTTAGTCGTAATAATCTTGATGTGAGCCGTCCTAAAGTTCGGCAGATGCCCGTGCTCCCGGCCAATGATTTTCATGCGATCGGAGACTCTGTCTTAGGCCAGGGCCAGGCCATTCAGCAAGTGGTCAATTCAATTAAATACGCACACATAGCAGAGCTTTTGAGATTACCAGAGATATTCTCAGCATGCAAATCTAACTCAATTGTACACCCAAAACAATTCAATTATCTTGTCACCGCCAACACGGTGCTCACGACGACCTCTTTCCCTACGGTTTGCGTTTAAATCTGCTAAGCATATGTCGCATGCATCCCAACCAATCACAGGCCGCCTGAGCCGTCACGCAAGCTGTCTTGTAGACCCCTATGGAAAACGTCGATATATCTGAGGGATTCTTCAGATATCCCAATGTGTTGCTTGCACCGAAACGTCACGTAGTATTATAACGTTGCATGCAGTCTCCTCCAAGGTCTCCCTCATCCTCCTCGGCTTCGCCAGCCTCCTCCTTCATCCGTTCGTCCCGCTTCTCCTCTGCTTCTTTCATCTTCTTCTTGTCAGCCATCTGCTTCAGGACGGCCTCGGCGTCCACTTCGGCAGCATCCACGTAGTGGTGATGAGAATATTGTCGAACACCGTGTCAGATTTTACCTGCCATAGGTCCAGGCTGACCGCCCCGATATCCTCGTACAAGTACAGTGCAACATCCTCTTCGTACTCGAGGTTTTCAGTCATAGGGTGCACTCACCTGCCCTTGTAGGTCTACGGGGCCTCACGGGGCTTCCACTAGCCCTTGGTCTGGATTGTCGATCATCGGAGGCTCCCATTCGCCATCCATGTCCTCATTCCATTCTTCCGGTTTGGTGGCGTCCGGGTCGGCAACGTCCTGCGTCTCAACCTGGTCTCCTCTGATTGCATGACTTCGGGATCGTCATGGGCGCTGTATAGCCCATGCGGCTGATGCGCCAATAAACCGCAACAACAACTTCGGGATCATCAATCGTCTCACGGTCACTCCAGTCCTCGGGCTTCTTATCCTCGGGCTTCTTGTCCTCAGGTATCTTATCCTCGGTCTTCTTGTCCTCGGGCTTCTCATCCTCGGACTTCTTGTCCTCGGGTTTCTTGTCCTCGAGTTTCTTGTCCTCAGACTTCTTGTCCTCGGGCTTCTTGTCTTCGGGTCTTCTTGTCTTCGGGCTTCATATCCTCGGACTTTTTGTCCTCGGGTTTCTTGTCCTCGAGTTTCTTGTCCTCAGACTTCTTGTCCTCGGGCTTTTTGTCCTCGGGCTTTTGTCTTCGGGCTTCTTGTCCTCTAGGTTCTTGTCCACGGGGTCCCTGATCTCTTTGGGTGGCAGCATGTGCCAGCCACTCTCCAGGTGTTCAGGCTCCACGTTTTCGTTGTCGATGAAGACTTCAGAGGTGTTGACTGGCTTCGAGTGTGTCCAGTGTGTTGACTGGGTGCGAACGTGCGAGTGCACGCCATCGTTGCAACGAATGTACGTTTGTACGCTTTGGTCAGGTGGTTCTTTCCATTATACTTGATGATGGCACGCACTTTCTTGGTACCCAGGTGGCAAATATCCGGACCAGGCATGATGGCATAAGGAAATTCACCGTGCATGTCTTTCTGATGCATACTGATGGGGAAGAGCTTGACGTGGGCAACTTCACAGTATCATGCGTGCTATGCGAACCGAACGGAGATGGTCGCGGAGGGATAACACACGACAAGTATGTAGGTATTGCCAATTTCAGTATTTCAAGTAATTGTTTCAAAGCGTAAGTGTGCGCATAGCTGCGCAGTTCTACGCGAACTGCTCGTCTAAGCAGCTACAAGTTTTAAGCGAAAAGTGATGCTATGCACTACAAGTATGTAAATTCAGAAAATGCGACGTTGAGCCAGAATGTGTGTGGGACAGAAGCCAAATTAGAAACGTGCTGCGCTGTGCCTGTCGACCAGAGCATAACAGGAATCTGATTACCTGCATGGTTTTCACATTTAATCGGATCTGGTCGGATTGGATATAATGCTGGCAATACTTTCGGAGCTGAATTGGACTGATGTTGAAGCTATTTATGTCGTTCCTCTGCTTGCTGTGTAAGACGGCTTACATTTTCAACACGGCGTTTCACGCGGTCGCCATGCGGCGGCCCGACCCGCGAGACATCCAGGCGCCGCGACCGGAAACGCCAATACCTTAGTGTCAACATGCAGCCACTTCGTGCCGGTGCCCAAAACAAACAATGACTTCCGCCCAGCCACAGGGTATCAGCCTGACCCAGTGGCCTAGAAGCAGCTACCGCTCTGGACAGCCGGAAAACCGCCAACCGCCAATCAGCGGCCGGTGGTCACCAGTCACCAGTCACCAGTCACCAGCGTCACCAGCCGGCACCATCAGCCACCAGCCAGGCCACGGGGCACAAAGAGATGGCGTGCGTTGCCTGATATCTGGGGCCGGCCGCTCCCAGGGGCGGGCCATTTATAAGCGCCACCCGGGGGAGTCGGGACACACCACCCAAGGCAGTCGTCGCAGGCAGACCACCCAAGAGCGTCGTCAGGGACACCACCCAAGGCAGTCGTCGTGGGCAGACCACCCAAGATGGTCGGAAGCACACTGCCCTAGAAGAGCAGTCGAGACTGTGTGAAGTGTAGTGAATGTGAACAATGATGAGTTAAACTGTGAATTTCACTCACGTGCGGGTCGACTGGGTCACCCCTGCCAGACAGCGAGAAATGTGAGTGAATCAGGCCAGGGAGTGGCGATGTACCCTCCACCCATCATGCAAACCATGTGACCCGTCCGCCACCGGTTTTGTGTACGTGATGGTCCGACCCGCGGGGTATGGGTAGCCGTTAGCCCCGGGAAGGGTAAAGGGGAGGAGCGAAGTGTGTGACGATCAAGGGTATTATGGAGCATGGTTCCAAGGTTGGTGGATGATACATGAATGTTTATAGTTTAGAAATCCATGGTTCAAGGTTGCTGTGGAGGATACATGAATGTTTATACATAGTTTAGAAATGAAGGGTAGAAGTGAATACATAACCCGCACGCACATTACTGATGCGAGTTTAGACGACGGAAGAACCACCTGGTTCTGGAAAGACGTAAATGCAGAGGGCAGGTCTTCTGGCTCACCACATGCTAAATAACCACCTTCTTGCCATAGGGAATTAAAGTATCTTAGGTGAGCTGCTGGGGCCTCACGTCACTCATCGATTACGGTCAAGGTGGGAATACCCCCGGTCTCTTCCCCACTGTCGCTCTGTCCTTCTGTTTCTCCGTATTTTCCTCTCCCCTCTCTCTCTCTCTCTCTCTCTCTCTCTCTCTCTCTCTCTCTCTCTGTCTCTGTCTCTGTCTCTGTCTCTGTCTCTGTCTCTGTCTCTGTCTCTGTCTCTTCTGTCTCTGTCTCTCTTCTGTCTCTGTCTCTGTCTCTGTCTCTGTCTCTCTCTCTCTCTCTCTCTCTCTCTCTCTCTCTCTCTCTCTCTCTCTCTCTCTCTCTCTCTCTCTCTCTCTCTCTCTCTCTCTCTCTCTCTCTCTCTCTCTCTCTCTCTCTCTCTCTCTCCCTCTCCCTCTCCCTCTCTCGCTCGCCCTCCAATCAAGCGTCAAACACCTGTTTCCCATCAAACAGGCAGCCGAGCGGTCGGTGCCGCCAAGCCAAGGGTCCATTAACCCTTGTGGAGGGAACAGACCATAACAACCCGAATAGTCAGTAGTCAACGGGAGTATCGAACGACATGGACATTTTATTTATCAGAGATCCGCCATTTCAGTGTGGTTATCAGCACATACATTGTAATTTGCATCATATTCAACGAGACAATGGGTTTGGCTCCGGCGGGTTTATGACGGTCTTGACATCATCCTTGACTGAACGTAAAATAGTGGATGTTACACAAGCCGAGCATTTATCAAGAATGAAATGCCAAACAGCGTTAAATGACGTACAGCGCTTCCATACTCCCTCAGCTTTGAGTCACGAACATTCATCTTCCCATGCTCACGAAACTTCCGGACACCTCCGACGTAGAGACCAGCGCAACGTGACAGTGCAGGCAATTATTCACATAAGGGTAAGCTTTAAACGGGCATGGAAAAAGCGAATTACAGGGGCCAGGTTATCATTCTTCCTTCACGCTGAGAAGTATCTCGCTGGAACGAAGAACAAACACGGATCAAGGGCAGCTAAATCATCGGAGGGGCGGGGGCACACTCCACGATTTGATCCGACCTTTCCTAGGTCAGGGACAGGGAGAAGGGGCTTTCGTCCAGAAACAAACCAGGCACTAATCGAACGTCACTGTGGAGGGGGAAGGGGACTGGATCGTCCCAGCATCTACATAGAAGCATCTCTATCTTCTTCTTTTTTTTCTTCTCTCTCTCTCTCTCTCTCTCGCTCTCTCTACCTCGCTCTCCAATCACACGCCAAACACCTGTTCCAAAATCAACATGTCGCCCGGTCGAAGGCGCCGAATCGAGGGTCCTTGACCTTGGGAAGTGATGCGGCAGAAACCGCTAGCTGAGGGTAAACTCGTAAATTCTCCCCGGGCACTGGGTCACTAAACCATAGCACCACGTGGCTACGACACTTCCTCCTGCTTTAAATGGTACGGGGTAATCACTACAGCGCAACTGAACCCAGGAGCTGATTATATATGGAACCGGGGATAACATTTCACTTAGAAAGGAATGAATGGACTTGAGACTCAAGTTAATTATAGAGGACCCTGTGGTCCGTTGTGTGCGTTTCATGTCACGCCGAGATATGCCGGAGACTTTTAAGCGAGCAAGTAGCAAACTATGACAACAAACAAATCCCGTGACCCGACACAAGGTCGTCCACGCTCCCTTGTATCGCCCTTTTGTCAATTGCATTGCGTCACGGTGACACAGAGCCCCTCAGCACATTACCGGTTGCTAAAGGGAACACAAAGTTGAAAGTTGACCTTGTAGTGTTGCTGACCCTGGTCGACCTAGCTTGGTCCGAGACGCGGCACCTCCCTTTAAGTGCTGCTACCAGATGAATAAGTCGTACATTCGCGGCATACATTTTTGCACCATATGTATGGCTATGAGAACTCCTCACCACTTCAAATGTCCATGAGATATCGCAAAGCAGTCACGATGGGGAAATAACGTTACCGTGAAATCGCTGGAAACTCGCCCTCAGGCTTTGTACCTGTCAGTGCATGTATTACCCTGAATGCTGCGGGCCGGGTAAACATTCGGAGGTCCAAAAGTCTTAAGTTGATGCCGTTGAGGAACGAACAGCGCACTGACCATTAAGTGGCCAAACGTACTAGGTGTGAATGAGGGATTTAACAGGGAATTAATTCCGGGTTCGTCCGTTACTTACTGTACAAGCTAGCCGGCAAGACAGGACAGGACGAACCCGACTACCGTCGGTGACGGAAAAACGTGGGACGACTTACGCATTTTAGCGAGGAGACGGTTTGAAAGCCGCTCTTCCACGGGCGATAAATTCCATGGGCCCAAACGTGAGCTACGAATAGCCTCCGCCCTCTTCTCTTCAGAGGAGACGTAGGATGGCTGATAGAAGACGGCAAATGACGAAACACTGTTGGTTGAACCTCCTGGGAAAGCGTGCCGAAAAGACTGGACATTCACAGGGCAGCTGGATAACTTGAGAAATTATAGGCCGCAAATCCCTCCGGCCTGGTGATCACAGAGCGCGGAAGGGCATCCCGAGGGTGGTCAGACCCGACGGGGTCCATGGGTAAGCTCGCAGGCAGCGGCACCCAATTTTGGGTCGGGATGAATCTGTGCGCACAGTTTAGGTAACAGCTAAAAACGGCCAGGTTGGTATTCCTTCCCCGTCTCAGCTATTCCAGTAGGCCTGGGCCTCTCGATTACGGCACAGACAGGGGAGATGAAGTTTGGCGTTCCGTAAGCCCCCAAGGATAGGACAGGCAGGGGATTTGAGGGTCTCCCGACCATGACCCCGGGCAGGATAGGTTAGAAAGACGATAGGGGGCCATCCCGACCGATTTGTGGCCCAGGACCACCTGTGGGGGTGCCCGCCGATCGCAAGTTAGAGCATGCAAGACCTGGCAAGGCGTTGACTCATTTAAAGTGTAGGTATGTCGGCCATTATTACTCAAGCCCAGCATAAGACCATCAGAAACTAACGGAATGTCGCAGCCCAGTGTCATCGAGCCTTGAAGGCAGTAAAGTAAATAGTATATCATTCCCAACCAACAGTGTCGCGTCAGCCGGTCACAGTTGTGGACCTAAGCACGGGTAATTAACATTTAACTTTGGGCTAGAAAGCCCTAAGCAACGGTCTGAGGGAGTAAGACTCGCTGAATGCGCACGTACCACTGGAAGGGAAATATCGGGCCAACACTTTTAGTAGAGAGCGAATGTTCGGAATGGAAGATGGAAATGAATGGACTACGTGGGAGCATGCATGAAGTAGCTATGGGTAGTTAAGGACCAGTGGGAGCTGTTGGAACTCTGCGTACGCATCTAGCTGTCAGAAACCCTCGTTGCCAAAATTTGACCCAGGATAATTACCTAGGCCCTCAATTTGCCAGTCCGGTGACCCGTGGGAGCATGCAGGTGGATGACATGGAGGGAAACAAAGCGGGGACTTTAACACTTAAGAGGGCCCCGAAGCTGGACGAGGGCCGGTGACGGACGCATTTCCAACTCCAATGTCCGTCCATTACTCTTATGACCCCCCCCCCCTAGGTCTCTCCAACCACGCGGTTCCTCTATCCCCCCCCCTGGCGCCACGACCAAGCCAGGTTCACTCACGAATGGAAGTGGTGCAGTGGAAGACTTGACCTCGCTATATAAATTTGTGTTAGGATAACGAGTTACGGGGCGCCGACAAGATGACTATACGAAGACATGATGATATGACACATGATGACAGCACAAACTACACCGTGGACTCGCGGGTCACCGCTCTCTGTGGGCCGCACCGGCGGGGAGTCGGCCCACCGGAAACGAGATCGGCACGGGTCGGGGAGAACCCGCCCAGCGCCCGTGTGCGCAGCAAACATGGCCGCCGGCCGGCGGCCGTGCGGAAACACTGTCTCCAGGTCGCTTCGACGTCAAGGGCGCACCGCAGTGGAGCAAGACCCAATAACACTACACCACACAAGACTCCGAGACGAAACACACACAAAAACGCCACCATTCAGACGACAGAAGACCAACAACACTACACAAGACTCCAAGACGACCACACAAGACTACTCCAAACTCAGACGACTGCTACTCAGACACCACTCAAGACCTAACCTGCTAGACGAATACCAACCACTCCCCCACCTAGACCGACCCATCTATTATCCCCCCCCTTTACCCCACCCTAGACAAGACCAGACCACTCCTTCCCTCCCTTCCAAACCACCACCCCTATGATCCCCTCCCACTCCCCCCTCCCAAACCACCACCCCTACCAACCCCTCCCCCATCCACCCCCCACATCGACCCCGCCCCCGACCTCGCCGCCCTACAGCTGTAGCATATGAAGTGTTCCCACAGGGCAAATAATAATAATCTCCTCTTCTGTTTAAAAATTAATTCAAAAAAAAAAAAATTAATTAATATAAAATAAAAAATTTTACGCCCCCGCAATGTTTTTAATAAAAAAAAAAAAAAATACTCCATCCCCCCCAACCCCCAAAACCCCAGGGGGTGGAAAAAACGACAAAATAAAAAAAAAAAACCAAAAATAAAAAAAAAAAAAAAAAAAAAAAAAATTTTTTTTTCTCTAAAAAAAAAAAAAAAAAAAAAAAAACAAAAACCAAATTTAAAAAAAAAAAAAAAAAAAAAAAAAAAAATATAATTTAAAGAAAGAAGAAATAATATTTTTATTGAAAATTTGTGCGGGAGAAAATGGAATTTGATGGGAGGGGAAAGGGGGGAGGGGGGGGGGGGGGGGAGAGAAAAAGAAAAAAAAAAAAAAAAAAAAAAAAAAAAAAAAAAGAGAAACGGGGGGGGGGAAACGGGAAGGGAAACAAAAAAAAAAAAAAAAAAAAGCTGGGGGCGTGTGAGATGGAGGCCAGTGAGGTTGAGGCGTGTCAGATAGTTTGAGGAACCCAGATCTGAGAGGCGGTCTCGGTAGGCACCATTCTAACCCTGTGGCATGTGGGCACGAGGTACAACAACGCCCTCTCAAAAGTGCACGAACCAGTATGTGATCTGGTCTGGACTGGGTGTGTCATACATGATAAACGCATAGCCCGCACAGATAGGGCCGCACTCGGACCACACTTCATTCCCACAAATTAGACTGATTTGGCTATGCCGTGATTTGAAGTGAGCCGCCTTTCAGTGCCCATCTTTGCCGACTCTTTCCCCAGCTTCCTAACCTCTTGTGGCGTATGACTGTAAGTAATATGCAGGTTTCACCGACGCCAAGAAGGCGTATCGATTCCGATCAGCCAACCCTTTGTCTGGAAGCCAACGGTCGTGACAACAGAACTACAACAGTGCAGGCAGGTGTTTGCGCCGACTTCACCCCACACGCGCAGGCTCGATGCGGTGGTGGGACGTCACGCTCTTGGACGCACATTATCGGCGTTACCACACCTTCGCCAGCTGGTCCGCCAGCCTGTCGACACACGTCACGCCACGTCACGTCACGCCACGTCACGGCCGATCGTCCACTGGCGTGCGCATCGCGTGCGCCACCCCGAAACTGCATCGCATGACTACATACGCAAACACAGGCCGGGGCCGCCATTGTTTACGATCGGGCACTCGAGCTGGACCGTCTTAATAGACATAGATGACGATCAGGGAACATCTTGCCGGCGAACGGGGGTCATTAAGTCTGCAAAGGTCGCTGTCTCTGTCTCTGTCTCTGTCTCTGTCTCTGTCTCTGTCTCTGTCTCTGTCTCTGTCTCTGTCTCTGTCTCTGTCTCTGTCTCTGTCTCTGTCTCTGTCTCTGTCTCTGTCTCTGTCTCTGTCTCTGTCTCTGTCTCTGTCTCTGTCTCTGTCTCTGTCTCTGTCTCTGTCTCTGTCTCTGTCTCTGTCTCTGTCTCTGTATATGTCTCTGTCTCTGTCTCTGTCTCTGTCTCTGTCTCTGTCTCTGTCTCTGTATCTGTCTCTGTCTCTGTCTCTGTCTCTGTCTCTGTCTCTGTCTCTGTCTCTGTCTCTGTCTCTGTCTCTGTTCTGTCTCTGTCTCTGTCTATGTCTCTGTATCTGTCTCTGTCTCTGTATATGTCTCTGTCTCTGTCTCTGTCTCTGTCTCTGTCTTCTCTGTCTCTGTCTCTGTCTCTGTCTCTGTCTCTGTCTCTGTCTCTGTCTCTGTCTCTGTCTCTGTCTCTGTCTCTGTCTCTGTCTCTGTCTCTGTCTCTGTCTCTGTCTCTGTCTCTGTCTCTGTCTCTGTCTCTGTCTCTGTCTCTGTCTCTGTCTCTGTCTCTGTCTCTGTCTCTGTCTCTGTCTCTGTCTCTGTCTCTGTCTCTGTCTCTGTCTCTGTCTCTGTCTCTGTCTCTGTCTCTGTCTCTGTCTCTGTCTCTGTCTCTGTCTCTGTCTCTGTCTCTGTCTCTGTCTCTGTTCTCTGTCTCTGTCTCTGTCTCTGTCTCTGTCTCTGTCTCTGTCTCTGTCTCTGTCTCTGTCTCTGTCTCTGTCTCTGTCTCTGTCTCTGTCTCTGTCTCTGTCTCTGTCTCTGTCTCTGTCTCTGTCTCTGTCTCTGTCTCTGTCTCTGTCTCTCTCTCTCTCTCTCTCTCTCTCTCTCTCTCTCTCTCTCTCTCTCTCTCTCTCTCTCTCTCTCTCTCTCTCTCTCTCTCTCTCTCTCTAACATATTTCCATGCTAAATCCAGATAACATTGATGTTGAAGGCTAACACCTTTGGGGGGCAATGTCACCGTTACCCTCAAGAGCATAGGTATATGTATTCACATATATGAGCGCAGGTGCAGCACCAATATACCGGCAAAGTACACCTGTGCACATTCGTCAGTTGGGGATGCGTCTGCACTCCTTACCGCCTTAAATGCTCGGTGACACCCATTCCCGGAAATATGCAAACGCGCTACGCCTGCAGTTTCTCTTTACAGCTTGCTTGTTCGGTAGTGATGTCGATAAATGCAGTGGCTGGGCAGGACCGGGTGTTGGTGAGGTGGAAGCAGCATGGATAGTGTCGACACCGAGGGCGCTGCAGTACCGGCAGTGCCGGCACAGAGGGCGCTGCAGTACCGGCAGTGTCGGCACAGAGGGCGCTGCAGCACCGTGGGTACGTGACACACCAGCGGGAGTTACAGCTGCCAGCGTCGGCACAGAGGGCGCTGCAGTACCGGCAGTGTCGGCACAGAGGGCGCTGCAGCACCGTGGGTACGTGACACACCAGCGGGAGTTACAGCTGCCAGTGTCGGCACAGAGGGCGCTGCAGTACCGGCAGTGTCGGCACAGAGGGCGCTGCAGCACCGTGGGTACGTGACACACCAGCGGGAGTTACAGCTGCCAGTGTCGGCACAGAGGGCGCTGCAGTACCGGCAGTGTCGGCACAGAGGGCGTTGCAGCACCGTGGGTACGTGACATACCAGCGGGAGTTACAGCTGCCAGTGTCGGCACAGAGGGCGCTGCAGTACCGGCAGTGTCGGCACAGAGGGCGTTGCAGCACCGTGGGTACGTGACACACCAGCGGGAGTTACAGCTGCCAGTGTCGGCACAGAGGGCGCTGCAGTACCGGCAGTGTCGGCACAGAGGGCGCTGCAGCACCGTGGGTACGTGACACACCAGCGGGAGTTACAGCTGCCAGTGTCGGCACAGAGGGCGCTGCAGTACCGGCAGTGTCGGCACAGAGGGCGTTGCAGCACCGTGGGTACGTGACACACCAGCGGGAGTTACAGCTGCCAGTGTCGGCACAGAGGGCGCTGCAGTACCGGCAGTGTCGGCACAGAGGGCGCTGCAGCACCGTGGGTACGTGACACACCAGCGGGAGTTACAGCTGCCAGTGTCGGCACAGAGGGCGCTGCAGTACCGGCAGTGTCGGCACAGAGGGCGCTGCAGCACCGTGGGTGCGCGATACAGCAGCGGGAGGTACTGCGGTCAGTGTCGGCGACCTGACGTCTGGCGACACGAGCAGTGCAATAATAGACTGCAAAAATATAAAATAATAGACATAGACTGCATAAATAATAAACTGCAAGCAGTGCAAAAATAGACAGCCGACGGGCCTTTTTGGCCAAGGGCCGACCAGCCTGAAGTATACGGGGTGCCTGCGGTGCAGAACTATCCAGACAGTACCGACCCCAAGGCGAGGCTTCAGGCCAGCAAGTCGACAACTGACGTGTGCTCCAAGGCGGTGGTCTGGCGTGTGTGTTGTTCCAAGGCGGCGGTCTGGCGCATGTGTCTTCATCACTGGTGGAGACTTATCCTGAGACTTGGACACAATGCATTTAGTGTAAGAAGCTACACAATGCAACTACACAATGTATTTAGTGCAAGAAATAAATAATATATATCATGGACATAATTATCAATTTGCTTCGAACAAGGTTACCAGAATTCCCAGATTATGCAGTCTTCACTCATGGTCCAAGTCATGCATGCCATATACTTAGCATATTTGCAGGCCTCTTTCTAAAATCTCGACAAAATCTTATCGATTGAAAACCTAGCATTACGCCATAATAATTGTCAACTCTACAAGTATTGAGGGATGCACGCCCTTCCTCCTCACGAATGATGCACACCAATGGTGGCGAAGTCTGCCATTCCGCCATCACAGGCACTAGGACAGCGTGGGATGCCCAGGAACCTCTGGAGCTCCGCACGATCGCCTTTCCCTGCCATTGAAGGCAATAAGCTTTTCCACTCCTGCTTAGATCTGACAGAGTTGTGACCCGATCCTATTGTGGTGCTTTCTGTATGCAAAATACACGCATCGCATCACTCGGCGTAGGATATGACAGGACTCGGACCGTCAACAGACGGTCACGCTACCAAAAGAAGGCGGCGTCAAGCTTTGAGGACCAATGCAATGTCTCCGAGCCAGCCAGTCTCACAAATGGAGCCAATATCTTAGAAAATGGCGAAATATATTTTCTAAATTGTGCAAAAAACATACACCCCCTTTTCTTCCTTCACACTCCTTAGGGGCTGCAGGTTTTTCATGGATTAAATTATATTCGGGTCAATACAAATACCCATAGACGTGATTTCGAACCCAAAATGAGAAAGTTTGCCCATGATTGGACGACATTCACTCGGTGACAGCTGTAAGCTTGTCCGTGCCTGTGCATTCATTCGGTGACAGCTGTAAGCTTGTCCGTGCCTGTACATTCATTCGGTGACAGCTGTAAGCATGTCCGTGCCTGTACATTCATTCGGTAACAGCTGCAGTAAGCTTGTCCGTGCCTGTACATTCACTCGGTAACAGCTGCAGTAAGCTTGTCCATGCCTGTACGACATTCGCTCGACTTGCTTCAGGCCAGCTCTGTAAGCTTGTCCATGTCTGTGCATTAACTCGGTGACAGCTAAAAGCTTTCCCATGCTTGTACGCATTTGCTCGGTAACAGTTGTAAGCTTGTCCATGCCTGTACATTCACTCGCGAGGCCCCCATTCAAAAGTTTGGGCCCCCTCCATCATGGAAGGGCACTCCTGCCTACCTATTAATAGGTAGGGGAATCAAAAAAAGAAAAAAAAGAAAAAGAAAAAAAGGGGTCCTTTCTTTGGCTTTGGCACCGCCATAAGCCCAGGGCCCCCCATATTGGCTCGAGGCTACCTCCGTCAGCCCGGGGCCCTTCTCACAATCCGGGGCATCTCTGTCGACCTAGAAGCCCTTCACGTTGGCCTAGCCCAGGGTCATCATCATATGCCCGTGGGGCTCTATTGACTCGGGGCACTCTTCACTGGTCCGGGACCCTCTCCTTCAGCCCGAGTCCCTTTTGTCGGTCCAGGGGCCCTTCATGTCGGCCCAGGGGACCCTTGTGCCCCCCCTGCGTGGGTTCCCTGCCGGGGCCCCTTGTGCGGACCCCTGCGCAAGGGCCCCTCAAGGTGGTCGTCTGGAGGGCCCCTCGGACCCTTCAGGGGACGGCTGCCACCTTCACTTGGCTACGTGGCACTGGTGAAAGCTTAAGTTATGCAGATAACGCCGACGAATTCGAAGCATTGCAGGGGCTGATCGGATTAGCCTGCACCTACTACGGGCCCGTAGAACCCAGCGCTGAAACTTGTGCCATTGTCGGATTTTCGAAGAGCCTCGAATCAACCTGAGAGATAGCAACCCACCTTGGTTCTTACTCGGTATGCCTTGCAAGGATGTTGCTCTGACACGAGGTTTACCAACCAACCATGCCTGAGTGCGCCTATGAGCCAAAGCTTGGTTTCACCAATGGCCGATAGAGGCGCTGAGATGAAGTTTACTCCGAGGTTATTAAATCCTGACTGGCGTAATCTGTGCTTGGTGTCGGCACGTGCTCGAAGGTGGGTGGGCGTCGCTCGCCCGGAGGTTCGGTGGTGCTCCTGTATGTTCTTGGTGGTATCACCGACAGGGAACTGTTCAGTTACTGTGACGGATTGCTGGGACAGAGGGTATCCTGTAATTATAACCATGGACCTCTATTTTTAATGCCATATCAATATAAGTAGGTACCTACCTAGGTATATAGGTACCTAGATACCTACGCACCTACCTACCAACCTTGGTAGGCATCTAGCTAGGTAGGCATTGAATGACTCCGAGAGTGCACATTTTTACTCTAAGCAAGGGCATTATATTAATATAATACTTTGGTGTTGGTCTTTATCCAGTAATTATACAACCTGACCTTGTAATCTGGTCAAGTGAGGTCATCTGGCGAGAAGATGCCAAATTTCCATTTTGGTTCAGTGTGCAATGCATTACATGTCTGTTGGCTACATCTCTGTGAGGAACTTGAAAAATGAACCCACACTTCAGTGGGTAGGTAGATATCCAGAACCTATATCACAGAATGTGCATGCTCTCATATACTGTACTATCCAGTATGTCCTAGGTAGGTAGGTAGGTGCCTACTTGAGGTCACATGTTAAAAACTGACCTCTCAGGAATAATTACAACTGAATGTTGTATTGTGTCTGAAGACAACAAGCAACCATTTCAGGTGGGAAAAGAAGCACCTGTGATTGAGTTTGTGATGCCATTATAGCATGACCTGGCATTGCACCTCAAACCAGATATATGTATGCTTGTTATATCATGACTGACAGGTAATGTCTATGGTAACATATATAGATTTTATAACCACTTGAATATCTTTTCCAATCTCAAGTGGCCATTATGCTTGAATGGAATGAATAATATCAAAATGACCCAGAATGACCTTGTTGGGGTCACAGTAGCAAAATGACCTCTGGTACAAGAACTGCACCTGTATTGATATGTAGATATACATTGGTCCTGATGTAGGTATATCATAGCAACATGCAAACATTTGAGATGTTAAAAACAAGGCCTACAAAATAATTTATGATGACATTAGAACATGACCTAAGATGACCTTGAAGTCAATTTTACACAACATACCCTAGGTGTTCATTTGAAGACACTGAAGGTCTTATGCTGCTGTCTCAATTGGTTTAGCTGTTATGGTAGAGAAACCAAATGTGGGCAAAAATCTGCCACACTCCAGGTGACTTGTGGGTTAAAGCACAATAATGCCAATTTGTGCTAAAATGTTGCACTAAAATGGCTTTTCTTGAAATTTAGCAAGATTGTATGCAATTAATGTTGTTTTAAGCTGATCTGAGTAATGTTAGCTGTGAAGTTTTGCCATTTTAGTTGCTTATTCCACCTGCCCCCCCCCCCAAACTGGTCCAAAACTAGGCTTCTGGATCACCCCTGTGTACCTACCTATATGTATATATATAGACAGTTGTCTATGTAGGGTAGTTGCCTACTTAGGTATATTGTTGCTACTTTGTAAAATTGGGGGGGGGGGGGGGCAAATGACCTTTTTGATGGCAAAAGCTGCTCCAAAGCCACTTGTCCCTTTCGTCAAGCTTCAACCTGATTGGGGGATCAATGACTGAGGTGCCAAACTAATGATTGAGTGAATGATTGAGAAGTGGCTTCCTCCATCAGCTGAGTGACATGTTTTCTTTCAATATAATATTTATAATGGGATCTAAAGTACTTTATATGACCAGCATCATACATTTGGTTCAAGAAACCTCATGATAGCAAATTAACTGTAATACTTGTTGATTCATGTTGGCAGGTTGCAGCTGAGCAAGTTTTAATCTGTGCAAATATCCTCAGGTTGAACTTGTATGCTTAATTGAGCATACAAGTTGAAAACTGTCTGCCTAGCTCAAAATTGACAGGTGTCTCACTGTCTTGTCTATTGTGCTATTGGAGTTGAGGCATGCCAGTCTATTACCTATTTCCCCTATTGCTCTGAAATGTGTAATACCTCCCTGTAATTGATACACACCACATGCCAAGAATGAAGTTCTAATCTCTGAACATTGTTGACCTCAGACAGGTCCAATCTTGGTCACACCCTCATTTCAATGCAGTTGATAGATGCATCTCACCATTATCATCAGTTGACGGAAGGGAGATATAGTTCAAGACAATAATTATATAGGCTGATGATCAGAGCAACATAAAGGTACAAATGTTTGCCTTGGGTCAGGTCACCAGGCAATGCTCAGATTTCTCAGATTTAAGCCAAGCAAATATTTGGTGCATAATTTTGTACCTAGTATCGTTTTTTTTTGTTACAAGTGTGGCAATTCAGTTTGTTTAATAGTTTTCAAAGTCAAATCAACATCAGATCAGGTCAGAAAGGTATTACCTGGAACATTCTGATGGTACACATAGCATGCTATGCTCTTGAGGCCTAGACAGTGCATTCAGGAGGAAATGTGTCACATTATTGTCTACTGGATTGATTTTGTATGCCATCTTTATTTCCAATGTGAGGAGGTTCATGATGCCTATTTATTTTGCATTTATTCTGCATTTATTCTGGAGTTCTGGGAAATATGGAAAGCTTTCCTTCAAAATGGCATGACCCTGGTGTGATATTTGATGAGGAATATGTGGCTAATGGCACCCTGACATTGACCAATCTGATTTATCCTGGAAGGTTAACCAAAGTAGATATGCAAACATGTCTGTAATTCAGGACATTAAAGGCTAAAGCTACATTATACTGTTTGCTGGATCTACCTAACATAGAGTAAGACCTAATTGATAGAGTGGAGAGAGAGAGAGTAAAATTAACATGTACAATGCAAGAGGTAAGATTACCCCACACTGCAAGGTAAAGGCACAGGGGGCGTGATGTGCTCGTATATTTTGATTTCGTAAACCTATCTCCTGTGTGTTGATCAATGCGTACATTGGATCGATACGTGCATGCTAACACTGCATGTACTGTAGCACTGAAAAACTGTCCTTGTCAAGCTGCGTCGCTTTGCAACAAGTGGCTGTAATGTGATGTTTTTGACAGTTGTTTTTCTTACTTGCAGGTGGTGATCAAAATCTGAACATGTCTGAAAAGTAAGTATGTTATTCTGAGTGATTGCATGTTTTGCTTATTGTATCTACAGCTACTCCTGATATTACTTTATCAGTCGTCTAATGCCGATTATTTTTTTCAGCAACCAGTGCCATTTATTAGTATAACTGCATAAGCACATTAGTATAACTATTTGTGCATCACTGACCTAATGTCCTGATTTTTTTGTGTAGTTCAGGGGGTTGAGGGTGATGTCAAGAGAACCAACTGATGTTAAAATGTGCAATGTACATGACTGTTTTCCATTGGCGAGTTCCTTTCAATGGCCTTTCCACGCTGGGTCTCGGCGCGGTGACGCCAGGCCGCTGTTTCCCGGTCACGCTGGGTCTCGGCCACGTTGGATCTCTGGTCATACTGGGTCTCGGCGCGGTGACGCCTGGCCGTAGTTTCCCGGTCACGCTGGGTCTCGGCCACGTTGGATCTCTGGTCACACTGGGTCTCGGTGCGGTGACGCAATTTTACGGTGACGTAGAATATATTGGTGTAAGCAGAACCCCGAGAGTGGGTTTCGCGCCTGTCAATCCTCCAAGGGCGGTTGCCTTTAGTGCACTATTCGTCGCGCACGTAAGCCAACTTAATGTCGCCGCTTGGAGTTTCAGCTATTCGCAGCCACGACGGCGCTTTGGACAGATTAACTAACATACGAGAGTCAATCGAATGGCACAAAAGTCGATAGAATGGGAGTCACCAAATTCCGAGCTGAAGTGAAAGTCGCGAGGAACACTTCGAATAGCCAGACTTCAAGCCGACTCGTTGGGAATCACTGCCTGCTCAGCTGCAGACAGGTGTGCTTCAGTGTCGTTGTACGGTCCGACCACCTGTCGGGGGCCGCTGTCTGACTCTGCACGCCACGTCGGTTGTCATGGCAACGTGTGGCGCACTGAGCTCCGGCTGGGTTCTGGGAGCTCTCACGCTTTAATGGTCAACCGTAATCGTACCTGTGCAGAGGTCGACGGCCCGCATGCATTGGGGTGACACCACAGAAGCGGTGAACACTTGAGGATGGCTACCTGTTGCCGGTCAGGGAGACTAGCTGTCATGGACTGCCTATCGACTGGCAAGGCGAGCTGCTCGCTGTCGAGTGTTGGGCGACTGGTTTTCCATCTCTTAACTTGGAGTGCCACGACTTTAACTGTTGATTTATGGTGTTAACGTAAGGTTCTTGCAGTCGTTGGGTAAGAGGAGGGGGCACTCCTGGTCACTTGATCTTGGGTGGCGGACCTAAAAAACCATACCAGACCGTCGGCTCATCTACGGGACTGTCCAACGAACGCAAATTTGCGCGAACAGTATAGCGGGCGTACTGCCACACCAGAAATACATCCCTGAATCAAATAAGCTGACCAGCTTTGCACTTCGCTCACCAATGAATCAGCGAATCGCGAGCGAAGCGATGCTGTATTTATTAAAATACTTTTTTTCTCACATTTATTTGAAATGAACAAACATTTCGCCGGGCGAACTCTAAAGGTGAAGTTCTGTTAACATGCTGACGGACTAAACATCCCCTGCATTCTAACCTGGAGCAGATTTCTGAAGGCCAATGATGTGGCCTCGGTGACCGGAAGCTGCGGGTCGAAGCTGATGATCGTCGCTATTGCTTCACCCAACCGCGCCCCTTTGGCGTGCTTAGCTCGTCTTGGACTGGGCGGGCCAGGGCTGCACAGATTTTCGCGATCTGTCTGTTCTGTCTGATGCTTACGTCGCACATGACGTGTATGAAGTTTGGCTTCACTAATGCCTTTCCCCGGATGACAGTCTCATACATGTCTTACTGCACTGTGCACTGCGCGAGCACCGCAGCTCGCGATACCGTTTTCTTTTTTCTGTTTGTGAAAAACTCCTAAAAAAATGTCAGCTTCGTTGCGGCGTAGCCCTCGCTGGCGGAACCCACTGGTTGTGGGATTACTAGTGGCGGGTGGTGGCATCCTCGGCATCATCGGGCACAGCTCCAAAAAGCTCATCCGGAAGATCGATTTTCCTGCCACAACACCCCGGCGATATATCGACGCTCACGGCGCACTGCACACGCTGAAAATTTCGCGTGCTTCCGGCTCTTCACGATTGCGCGTGACTGGCGCGAGCTTCAGGCATCAGACACGCATCGTGTTGGTGCCTCCGCTCCGGTCCGGGGCTACCGAACGGCAGTTCGGTGGTGAAATGCCATCCCTGCTTGGAATTGATTTATTATGCGGTGTGCCGCTTTACTGCAAGTTTCAACATATCCTTAGGGGTTAAGCATGAGTTAACTCCAATTCCTCTGTAACAAAGTGGAGTCATTCCAACTCCGATATGACTAGCGTGGAATGACTCCAACTCCTTTGAGTACGTAGGAGTCACGCGGGAATCACTACTCCAGCTAACTCCGATTAAACTGATGGGAGTAACAACCGTAATCAAAAGCGTTGGCTGCTCGACTGTGTGTGTATTATTGATATTTTCAGCATGAAAACGCTGTACCAACAAACTGCCGGTTTAATTGTAGCAACAGAGACTATTGAAGAAAGGTGCAATTTCATGTAGGTATCTAGAGCATTCCAAGGTTGCAATCGACAAGTTCCTTATAATTGCCAACCTTAAGGTGGAACATAACTTGTTACTGCTTCCCTTCAAATCTTCCTATTTGAAGAAATGGCATAAATACATTTCTTGGTTCATCTATTCCTATAATGTCCTTTGTGTAGGAGGGGGGGATTACGTTTGTGAAACCATCGTTGCGGGCGTTTTTTAACGCATATAGTATGGGGAACGTATATGGGTCGGGACATTGACTCTGCATGTAATGGGTCAGACACCTTACGGCCGGGTATGTCAGGACGGTGGCGTATCGACCTTGCACGTAATGAGTCAGGCACCTTACGGCCGGGTATGTCAGGACGGTGGCGTATCGACCTTGCACGTAATGGGTCAGGCACCGTACGGCCGGGTATGTCAGGATGGTGGCGTATCGACCTTGCACGTAATGGGTCAGACACCTTACGGCCGGTATGTCAGGACGGTGCCGTATCGACCATGTACATAATGGGTCAGGCACCTTACGGCCGGGTATGTCGAGGCGGTGGCGTATCGACATTATACACAATGGGCCAGATACCTTACGGCCGGGTATGTCAGGACGGTGGCTTATCGACCTTGCACGTAATGGGTCAGGCACCTTGCGGCCGGGTATGTCAGGACGGTGGCGTATCGACCTTGCACGTAATGGGTCAGGCACCTTACGGCCGGTATGTCAGGACGGCGGCGTATCGACCATGTACGGTGGGGTATCGACCCTGCACGTAATGGGTCACGCACTTCATTGTGGTGACATATCGACTGCGCGACGACAGCGAGCAGTGGCTTTGCATTCTGAATAGCCTCCGCGGCACCGATCGTGGCATGCGCGGCGCGGCCTTCACCGGCTGGCCGACTGCGAATGGAGTGCCTCGTCGGCCAGCCGTACGGGTGTGTGTGAGGGTGTTGCCGACCAGCGCGTGGCGGCGGCGGGCGCGGCCGGAGCGGTGCCGACCGGTGACCTCGTGTTCGTGCTCGGGCGGTGGTGGCTGGCCGGTTTGGTACCGAGTCCGGTCAGGTCAACTGAGAGAAGGAAGCATAATTCGGTGGGGGACTGTCGGTAGGAGGCTGGGTCAGGTCAGGACAACCGCCGGCGGATAGTGTTGGCTCAGGGCACCTGCCGGCACTGGACTGAATCAGAACAGCTGTTTGTGCGGGTTAGGACCTGGTCTGGTCGCCTGTCGCCATGGTATAAGTTGTCACGTGTCGATGGGCGCCGGATTATGAACAAGTTGAGTGCCGGCAGGGGCAGGGTCAGATCATCCTCCGGCAGTGGACGGGTCGGGTCACCCATCAGGATATGAAGGTCGGTTAAAACCACATTGTGGACAGGGTCGGATCAGGTACCTATCTGGATATAGAGGTCGATTAAGACCACATTGTGGTCAGCTACTTGGGACCGGCTATAGGCAGCTGCACTTGATCATTCCTGGTCATTTTCCACAGACCAGTTGGTCCGCTGTTCCGAACCAGTTTGAGTCTGCTGCTCTGGACCAGTTGTAGTCTGCTGCTCTGGACCAGTTGCAGTCTGCTGCTCTGGACCAGTTGTAGTCTGCTGCTCTGGACCAGTTGTAGTCTGCTGCTCTGGACCAGTTGTAGTCGGCTGCTCTGGACCAGTTGTAGTCCGCCGCTCTGGACCAGTTGTAGTCCGCCGCTCTGGACCAGTTGTAGTCTGCTGCTCTGGACCAGTTGTAGTCCGCCGCTCTGGACCAGTTGTAGTCTGCTGCTCTGGACCAGTTGCAGTCTGCTGCTCTGGATCAGTTGTAGTCTGCTGCTCTGGATCAGTTGTAGTCTGCTGCTCTGGACCAGTTGTAGTCCGCCGCTCTGGACCAGTTACAGTCTGCTGCTCTGGACCAGTTGTAGTCGGCTGCTCTGGACCAGTTGTAGTCTGCTGCTCTGGACCAGTTGTAGTCTGCTGCTCTGGACCAGTTGTAGTCTGCTGCTCTGGACCAGTTGTAGTCTGCTGCTCTGGACCAGTTGTAGTCCGCCGCTCTGGACCAGTTACAGTCGGCTGCTCTGGACCAGTTGTAGTCTGCTGCTCTGGACCAGTTGTAGTCTGCTGCTCTGGACCAGTTGCAGTCGGCTGCTCTGGATCAGGCGGTCGGTGGCCGGGCCGGTAGTCAGTCAGCAACAGTCAGTCAGTCAGTCAGTCAGTCAGCAACAGTCAGTCAGTCAGTTGTGGGCCGATTATCAGTAGCAGCGACAGGCCGGCTACAAATTGAGTTCACTTTCACCGTTGCGGTGGGCGCGGGCGCGGGCGCGGGCGGGGGCGCGGGCGGGCACGTGGCCAGCGGAGCGTGGTGGCCGACTGGCGAGCGAGCGTCGCCGGCCCACTGTGTACGGCGCGCGTGCGGCGTGTTCCGCCAGTGTGCCGCCGGCGGTGTACAGACTGGCGAGCGTGTCTGACGCGTCCGACCGAGGTGGTGCCGTGCCGTGCCGAGCCGTGCCGTGCTATTCCCCGGCCGCCGACCGACCGCCCGTCCGCCCGTCCGCCCGTCCGCCCACCTGTCTCGCCGACCTCTGCTGTCGCCGGCACCCTGCGTCCAGTGTGAGCGGCGGCGCCTGCAGGCGAGCGGCCGCGGCCGACCCGACCCGACCCGACCCGACCCGGCCCGACCCGGCTCGGACATGGGCAACGTCATCTCCTGCAAGAGGAAGCCGTCGGTGGCTGCCGGCGGCGCAACGTGAGTGTGCCGTGGGCGTGCCGTGACTTCGGTGCCGTGTTCCACTTTGTATGCGAGTTTGTTCGGTGCCACGAGCTGATGACGGCTGTGGATTTCCTTGCTGCTCGTGTGTCTACCTACGTACGAGGCAGCACAGACGTGCACCTGCGGCGTGGATATGCCGACACCGACTCGTGAGAGGCGTCTGTGGCCGCCCTTGACATGATTTTGTCGTCGCCGCTGCGTATCGCAGGCATATCGTGTGCTGAAGGGGCGATTCCAGAGATGTTCGCAGTCGTGTTTCTGATCTGGTGGCAGAGCGGGTGGGATGTGACCTGCGGGGAAACTGTGTCTCAGCTGGGTGCACCGTCCGAGCGGGGAAGCTGTGTCGCAGCTGGCTGCGCGAGCTGAGCGGGGAAGCTGTGTCGCAGCTGGACGTGCAGGCAGAGCGGGGCAGATGTGTTGCAGCTCGGCGTCCCAGCGGAGCAGGGAGGCTGTGTCGCAGCTTGGCATGCCTCACTATCGGAGAAGTTGGATGTTCTTGCCGGGCGGGGAAGCTTTGTCACAGTTTGGTGTGCCTACCGGGAGGGGGGGGAGCTGTGTCGCAGTTTGGTGTGCCTACCGAGCCTGCCTCAGACGAGGTCAGCGGCATCAGCTGGTCAGTGGTGACTATCTCCTACCTAACGCCGTGGGAGTAGCTGTCTCCCTTGCATCATGAATTCCGCTGCCGTCTGTGTACCACCACCGGACCAGGCTCTGTACCACCACCGGACCAGGCTCTGTACCACCACCGGACCAGGCTCTGTACCACCACCGGACCAGGCTCTGTACCACCACCGGACCAGGCTCTGTACCACCACCGGACCGGGCTCTGTACCACCACCGGACCAGCTGTCGGCTCTGTACCACCACCGGACCAGGCTCTGTACCACCACCGGACCAGGCTCTGTACCACCACCGGACCAGGCTCTGTACCACCACCGGACCGGGCTCTGTACCACCACCGGACCGGGCTCTGTACCACCACCGGACCAGCTGTCGGCTCTGTACCACCACCGGACCAGGCTCTGTACCACCACCGGACAAGGCTCTGTACCACCACCGGACCAGGCTCTGTACCACCACCGCACCAGGCTCTGTACTACCACCCGACCAGGCTCTGTACCACCACCAGACCAGGCTCTGTACCACCACCGGACCAGGCTCTGTACCACCACCGGACCAGGCTCTGTACCACCACCGGACCGGGCTCTGTACCACCACCGGACCAGGCTCTGTACCACCACCGGACCAGGCTCTGTACCACCACCGGACCGGGCTCTGTACCACCACCGGACCAGCTGTCGGCTCTGTACCACCACCGGACCAGCTGTCGGCTCTGTACCACCACCGGACCAGGCTCTGTACCACCACCGGACCAGGCTCTGTACCACCACCGGACCAGGCTCTGTACCACCACCGGACCAGGCTCTGTACCACCACCGGACCAGCTGTCGGCTCTGTACCACCACCGGACCAGGCTCTGCACCACCACCGGACCAGGCTCTGTACCACCACCGGACCAGGCTCTGTACCACCACCGGACCAGCTGTCGGCTCTTGCCCACCACCGGACCAGCTGTCGGCTCTGTACCACCACCGGACCAGCTGTCGGCTCTGTACCACCACCGGACCAGCTGTCGGCTCTGTACCACCACGGACCAGCTGTCGGCTCTGTACCACCACCGGACCAGCTGTCTGCTCTGTACCACCACCGGACCAGCTGTCGGCTCTGTACTACCACCGGACCAGCTGTCGGCTCTGTACCACCACCGGACCAGCTGTCGGCTCTGTACCACCACCGGACCAGCTGTCTGCTCTGTACCACCACCGGACCAGCTGTCGGCTCTGTACCACCACCGGACCAGCTGTCGGCTCTGTACCACCACCGGACCAGCTGTCGGCTTTGTACCACCACCGGACCAGCTATCTTTCCATATCACCATGGGGCGACAGCTGTACGGAAACGAAGCTATGCGCTGTCTCTGAAGTAGTCCTTTACTTCCGTTATGGTTTGGGATCGAGTGAAGACAATGATTTCGTTTTGTGATTGGAATATGTGTGATGTTCTTGTATTTGGAATAATGATGCGAGGGACCCTAACAAGGAAAGTATTTCGGGGTTATATGCGATGGGTTTGTAATCATTTCCTTCCAGGAAGTAAGCGAGATATGATGCTATATTTATAAATGTTGTGGAGGGAAACCGATATCTGAAGTCCCCTCCATAACTAAGTGTATGGTCTACTTGCTCCGAGTAGACACAATGTAAAATATATCCTCTATACAGGCATATTTCGGCACATGTGTACATCGTTGGAACAAGTTGTTATAATTGATTACCATAACCAGTCTGACACGGCTTAAGTTCAAATTGAAGATAATGACTGTTTCAACCCACTAAAGAAAAAGTTTTCCAGTAATTTTTATTCTCGCTGGGATGCTGCTTTAACTAGATGGGACTGTTCACACATGTGTTGGACTGTGTCGTCATGGAGGGGGGGGGGGGCACAGGCGTGAGTTCGGCCTGAATGTGACTCATTGGAGTGGCGGGGCGGGGCATGGCTACGCTGCACGGGGATTGCTCGGAGTCCGTGCACCCGTGCTGGGTGCAGGGTTGCTCCCTATTGTCTGTAGTGCACGTCCGGCTGAGACGCTGGGGGGGGGGATTGACCGGCATCAGTCTGGATTGGCTGCGGGAGACGGATCAATTCAATGCTCAGCTCCGGTACGCGGAGGACCTGCTATATGCTCAAGCAGCGGGCGTGCTTGTCAAGCAGTCTGCGGGTATATATATATATATATATATATATATATATATATATATATATATATATATATATATGTATATATATAATCATACTCGCGGGTTCCATGTAGGTGCATGCCATACTGCCTAAACCGGGGGCCAAGTAATGATCCAGTTTGCGCCAAGTAGAAATGGTGCGGAAGGCGAGTTATAATTTATTCAAGTGATACATGTTTACCTCTGAGCCATTCCCGAAAGCAGTAAGTGGTGAATCCGAGATATATTTTATTTGACGTATTCCGTTGTTAGTAACCATGGTTGCCGTTCTCAGCCACTTCTTTCTCGCCCGCAGCCACGTGTGTGTCTTCCCCAGCTGCCATGTCCCCCCCCCAGCTACGCCGTCATGTGGCCAGTTTCGCTCCGCCTGCCTCCAGTCTTCAGTCAGTTTCTCTCGTGGCCTTGTCACTTCCTGTCTGTATATTGCCCGCCCCATGGTAATCCACCCACGCCTCTCCAGATCCGATTTTGTTCCGTTCGTTCCCACTCCGCCCAGCGCATATGTGCTACTCATCAATTCTGCAAAACATTCGCACCAGGATTCCTTTTTGGAGGAAACCTCCCTTCCGTAGCCAGATCTGTTGGACATACTTAACCCGGTAAGTATGGATTACGTGATGCTGCCCGTCCAGATATTAGTCTAGTCTTTATTCTGCTGATTAAGTAAGCTTTGCGTCCATCCTGGTTGCCTGAAATATTTAACTAGGTTCGGCTCGGGACACCTGCGTCTCTCAACACAAAGCGGGCTGCTGTTCACCGGACTCCGTGGTGCACCGGCTGGCTGACGGTTTTGCTACATTCCGTGCTGCACTGGCTGGGTCACAGCTTTGCTACATTTTCCTGCCGCCTTCATGCGGTGGCGCCTGCACCAGGTACCCCTGAGCCCCATCCACATCCCGCTGTCCACGGGGCACCGGCGCGGTGGTGACCCAGCCGATGTCGGGCTGCGACGCCCGAGTGTCCGTCCATAAGGCAATCCAGACATGCAATCAGACCGATTGATTACCGGAGCGATTATCTGAGTAAAAACGGCGCGAACGGTTCGTCATGAGTTCTTGTGATGTGGTAAAAACTGACCAGGCAGTGCGCTGTCATTTCCAGTTTGTCGCCGTCTACTGTTCATTGTAGCGAAATGCTCGAGACATTGGCTGTTCTAAATTTAAATGACAACGAGACTTAAAAAGTTGGCTCAAATCATTTCACTGTGGAGTAACAGCGTATTGACCGCTGTGTATAGTGCGCGTGCTGCGGAACGTTCAGCCGTTTTTGTTGTTGTCTTTTGCTGTTCTGCACCGTTAAGTTGTACTAGCTTCAAGCTTCAGTAGACTGACTCGTGGTATGTTCGTCTAAATAGAATGAGGTCGGTCGTTCTAATTGCTTTCCCATTATTTGTATCGCTTAAGTCTAACATTGGGCTACCTAATGCATATAACTCAACGAGCTGGTGTAAGGAGTCTACACTCATTTGGTGCGCCTGCGTATCCACAGACCAGCTGACTGCCTCAACATCTCTCTCAACCAGCTCAACTGTCTCAACGTCAAATGGATGCTTTTTGTTTTTGTTTTTTTTAACATCGACTCTTACCTGATGCTATGTATAGGCTGTAACAATGCAACTTAACTTATCGCGAGCTTCCGAAATGCATGCTGGTCAACTGGCGCAAGATTAATATCAAAACGGTGAAGAAGTACTACATCACTGTCTTAGAGGTGACATCCCAACCCCTCTGTGTCTTAAGCTGTAAAAAGAAACATGTGCCCGGAAGCAAATGCAACCTATATATATATATATCCGTCCATTTCCATCTATCGACCGCGTCTATGCGTGTACGTTATTGGTATGTTTTAGTCGATTTGCAGTCTGTGCATTGGCCCATGCCATCCGGTTGTGGGCAGGCTGTAGGTTGGCCACGCAGCTGATCGATGCAGATCCGACGGCCCAAATCGATGCTGTCAACCATCGACTGTTTGGCGTTCAGTGTGCTGGCATAGGTCACCGAGGCGCTGGTGTTTGTAGGGTAAGTTCACTATGCGGAGAACTTCGCATAAAACACCGAACAGGCGACTTGACATACGCAGTTATCTCGTGGTCATATATGCCCCCATGAAAAACGTATGGCCCCGTTTTGGCAGCATCTCGTGTTTTCGGCGTCGGCCGGTCGGCCGTGTCCCTGCTTTCTAGATGAAAGTATGGGATTTCCATCCGTAGCTAATACGGAAAGAAGAAACTAATGCACCCTAAGTGAAACATCAGTACCACGGGTATTGTCCGCAAGCAAAATATAGTTTTGAAGTACTATTTAATTTTCAATCGCCATAATATGCCCTGAATATAAGCCCTAAATAAAAGTCGTGATCGTCCGAACTTGCGAACGACGGTCGGACTGATTTGTAACACAGCAAATAGTCAAATGATACTCAAATGGTATATTAGATTATTTGCTAATCAGTCATTATTTGTAGAGCAGCCTTGATGAACTGCCCCGCAGCACTCTACTTGAGCGACATTTGTGGAGACGCGTCGACGAGATGGCAGGTGTGGTCCGGAGCGGTGGGTCGAGATGATGGTGCCGGCGGAGATGATGGTGCCGGCGGCGGCCGGGAAGCCGCGGAATGCATACACGATCAGATCAGATTTGTCCAGATTACGCTCTGCTGGACGCGGGGGACGGACGTGAGGTCGTCGGCCGACCGCGTCTCGTTAGCGTGTCGGGCATTCACGGCCGGCCACGGCGACGGTGGCTTCTGCTCGCGGTGATCCGCGGGCTGGAGGTGCCCTGATCGTGCGAATGGGCTGGTGGTACTGGTGTTCGGAGTTCGCTTATTTGTTCATGGGGAGTCGACATCACTGGTATCACGGGGTCGAGAGGTCCTATGGCATTTGCCTTTTCCACGGCTGCTTGATTGAGGACAGTGCTTAATGTTCCGTTGGACTATCAATACAGTAGTTTCATTTTCAAGGGGCATTGATGTGTTTGCATGCTTATATTCCGCAATGGTGTCGGTTGTATATTTTTATCCGAACCGTTGCATCAACGGCTGGTGGTATTTTCCTCAGCCATGAGCTGTGATGGTCGTTTATTCAAGAACCTAGAGGTCCATAGTCGTCACGGTCCTCGCTGCTAGAACTAAAGCTATTAACCCTTTACTGGTTTAATTTCCCATTAACCATTCCATTTCGCGGCCATAGTACCAGTATCGCCCTACGCTTGCTCCAGCCTCAAAGCTGCTCAGTTGGCACTGTGCGGCACTGACAAGCCAGCTGATCCTGTGTAGTGATGTGGCGCTGTAACGCCGAGATGTGACCCTGTTGCGCTGTGACACCGTGATCCCGCCACGATGTGGCTGGCTACCCTGTGGCCCTGTGACACCGTGATCCTGCCACGATGTGGCTGGCTACCCTGTGGCCCTGTGACACTATGATCCTGCCACGATGTGGCTGGCTACCCTGTGGCCCTGTGACACTATGATCCTGCCACGATGTGGCTGGCTACCCTGTGGCCCTGTGACACTATAATCCTGCCACGATGTGGCTGGCTACCCTGTGGCCCTGTGACACTATAATCCTGCCACGATGTGGCTGGCTACCCTGTGGCCCTGTGACACTATAATCCTGCCACGATGTGGCTGGCTACCCTGTGGCCCCGTGACACTATGATCCTGCCACGATGTGGCTGGCTACCCTGTGGCCCTGTGACACTATGATCCTGCCACGATGTGGCTGGCTACCCTGTGGCCCTGTGACACTATAATCCTGCCACGATGTGGCTGGCTACCCTGTGGCCCTGTGACACTATGATCCTGCCACGATGTGGCTGGCTACCCTGTGGCCCTGTGACACTATGATCCTGCCACGATGTGACTGGCTACCCTGTGGCCCTGTGACACTATGATCCTGCCACGATGTGGCTGGCTACCCTGTGGCCCCGTGACACTATAATCCTGCCACGATGTGGCTGGCTACCCTGTGGCCCTGTGACACTATGATCCTGCCACGATGTGACTGGCTACCCTGTGGCCCTGTGACACTATGATCCTGCCACGATGTGGCTGGCTACCCTGTGGCCCCGTGACACTATGATCCTGCCACGATGTGGCTGGCTACCCTGTGGCCCTGTGACACTATAATCCTGCCACGATGTGACTGGCTACCCTGTGGCCCTGTGACACTATGATCCTGCCACGATGCGACTGGCTACCCTGTGGCCCTGTGACACTATGATCCTGCCACGATGCGACTGGCTTGTGACTGGCTACGCTGATGGGCGCTGTATGATCAGCGCAGTCGCTGCGCCCCTAAACCCAAATAACCAACCAACTGGCTACTCTGTGACGCTGCCACAGTGTCACAGTGTCACATTGAGTCAATGTCACGGTGTCACATTAAAAACAGACCCTGCCCCTACATAAATCCTACCCATCGTAATATTACAATCCTCAGTACTAAACATATTACCCTTAGACACAGTCATCTGAACAATCGCTTTTCCTCCGGGATCATTGGCATTTGCAGGGGACGAGTGGTCTAGGGGTAAGATGCTCGTCTCACAATCGAAAGATTGTGGGTTCGAATCTCACCTGTCGCTACTCTTCGCCCGCGACCAATCGGCGTCAGAGATTGGCGACGCTACATGACTCAACGGTCATGTAGCGTTTACGTCATTTACGACGTGTCGTAAAACCAATAACCAACCAATTGGCATTTGCAACTTGTACCTGCGACCGTATTTTGCGGAACACACTGAAGTCCCTATGACCATTACCATTGGCCATTAAACATATTAAACATAAACCATTATGACCATTAAACATACGAGCGCGAGGTTTCAGCTGTACCTCAGCAGACGTCATAGCATTCTGATGCAAATCATTACTCCACAACATGTACAGTGGCCGAGTCTCAACAAAATTCTGTTGAGTAACAATCTGTACTTTCGTTGATACTTGAGCACCTACGACCATACCCCTGATATTGGATCCGGCGTGCCATTGGACTCGAAGTCCACAGATTCTAAAAAATCTAAAATTCTTGATAGATTCAATATCGTCTGCCGCAAGCGTGCTTTTAAGGTTGATGGGGTGCATCCTCCCAGAATTATCCGTATGACTAAACTGGTGAAGAGAAACACACATAACGGCGCATAAACGCCACACCACTTCGCCGACGACGCCTTCTATTGCGCCGGACCGGTCTCCGGAAGAGGCGCTTCCGTGAGCGGTACCTGAACCTCCACCGCACAAACCTCCTCATCTAAATTCACAATATCCAAACGATCCGATGACAACTTGTCTTCCAATGGATGAAAATTCGCAAATACTACCACTGGAACCACTTCAAATATGCAAACAGCACCAAGGTACTTGCCAGTGACAATTCTACCGTTCTTGATATTATCAAGCGTCTGGTACGAAAAGTGCGCAGCATCTGATCTTGTCACATCGAAACACACATCTTTATAGTTTCGCTGACGCACAATGTTCACAATATCGCAGCTCTTGGAATTACAATCAAGTACAAGAAATCCAAATACGAACTCAAGTACATTCGATAGGTACGTCTTACCATGACCACCATACATATCTTCAATCCATAGGATTTGGCGATCGTTCTGGGTGGACAGACGAATCACCACGTCGAACTGCCAAGGTCGAAGATAACTTCCGCGAAGTTTTTCATACCGACGTCTTCCAATACGCTCTTCACGGCGTTCAGCAAGCCGGATATCAATGTTGGTCTTGTACCTAATGTAGAGAGCGGTACTTCGGTAATCTGATGCATCAGGTCCCTCCAAGTGATCCAACAAATCGGGCACTCGAACTTGGTCGTAATCTTGTCCCCCTGTGCCGTTGCGGATATTATCATTCCACTCACCGACTTCTGTAAAGATTCCTCCTTTAGTGCAATATGCATAGTTCTGAGAGGCAGATCCTCGGCAGACCGCAAAATGAGCACCTGGAATGACTTTTTGACACCTGTTGAGCCTATACGGTACTCGAAATTCGATATACCCTTGCAAATGGAGAGTTCCGGTTCCGGCACACTCGTCTCCGAGAACAGCTCTTCGAATGTCGGATTTACCTTCGAGTAATCCATGATAGTCCACACTATGATCCGGATTGTTCAGAGTGAAACACCACCTCCTTGCACGGGCCATCTGAACTGACTAACTAACTTTTTCGGTTGGAACACGAACAGACGGCGGGTAATACTTCACCGCCGTCCTGTTCCACGCGAGCTTTGTTTACGTTAGCGCGCGGGCAGTTCAAATTCAAACTTGAATCGCGCGCGGTGGTGTTTGTTTACATCGTGGACGCGCTTCGCGCGTCAGTGTAAAGTATGCAAGGGTAAAAGGGAAATGTTTTCAAGTCCTCGAGCGCGAGACCTGTCGGAGGGAAACACAATGGAATAGCGTCCACTTTTATTGTTGTAATCCACTCAGTTGTGACACCGTGATCCTGCCAAGATGCGATTGGTTACCCTGTGACGTAGTAAGTGTTACAGGTGACCATGCCGCTCTCTGACAGGCAATCCTGAGTGCTACAGACAGGGTTGGCTTTGTGCTTTGTAATCCTGGATGTGGAGAGGAACATTTTGGAGCCATCAGATACTGAGAGGGTATTTTTGTTCGCATTTGTGGCATCCAAATATCAGCTTCCAATTTCCAGTGAATATTTAGCAGTTTACCACAGAGCAGTTCATTATCAAACGGCATCATTCAGCCTCCAAATTAGAATTTGGATGATGATTTTCTGGAGAGGATAATGTTCCGGATCCCAAAAGTCTAGAAAAATCCTGTTTTCCCAACCCTGGCTACCGATGATCCTGTGACGCTGTGGCAGTGTTGCGGGTGATGCTGTAGCAGTGTTGCGGGTGATGCTGTGACGGTGTTGCGTGTGATGCTGTGACGGTGTTGCGTGTGATGCTGTAGCAGTGTTGCGTGTGATGCTGTGACGGTGTTGCGTGTGATGCTGTAGCAGTGTTGCGGGTGATGCTGTAGCAGTGTTGCGGGTGATGCTGTGACGGTGTTGCGTGTGATGCTGTAGCAGCGTTGCGGGTGATGCTGTAGCAGTGTTGCGGGTGATGCTGTAGCAGTGTTGCGGGTGATGCTGTAGCAGTGTTGCGGGTGATGCTGTAGCAGTGTTGCGGGTGATGCTGTAGCAGTGTTGCGGGTGATGCTGTAGCAGTGTTGCGGGTGATGCTGTAGCAGTGTTGCGTGTGATGCTGTAGCAGTGTTGCGGGTGATGCTGTAGCAGTGTTGCGGGTGATGCTGTAGCAGTGTTGCGGGTGATGCTGTAGCAGTGTTGCGGGTGATGCTGTAACACTGTGACAGTGTTACGGGTGCTCCTGTGACACTGACAGTGTTACGGGTGATCCTGTGACACTGTGACAGTGTTGCGGGTGCTCCTGTGACACTGTGTCAGTGTTGCGGGTGATGCTGTGACGGTGTTGCGGGTGCTCCTGTGACACTGACAGTGTTGCAGGTGCTCCTGTGACACTGACAGTGTTGCAGGTGCTCCTGTGACACTGTGACAGTGTTGCAGGTGCTCCTGTGACACTGTGACGGTGTTGCAGGTGCTCCTGTGACACTGTGACGGTGTTGCAGGTGCTCCTGTGACACTGACAGTGTTGCAGGTGCCCCTGCGACACTAACGTCGTGATTGTGTGACGGCATGGCCGACGGTGTAACGTGGTGCCGCTGCTCCTCAGGGCGGACATCGCGCTGATCGGCCTGGCCGTGATGGGCCAGAACATCATCCTCAACATGAACGACCACGGCTTCACCGTCTGCGCCTACAACCGCACCGTCACCAAGGTGGACGCCTTCCTGGCCAACGAGGCCAAGGGCACCAACGTTATCGGCGCGCACAGCCTGCAGGAGATGGTGGCTACTCTGAAGAAGCCCCGCAGGGTCATGCTGCTGGTCAAAGGTGAGCGAACCGCAGCCCGTGTGGGTCGACCGGATCAAAGCTGAACTCACCGATTGATATGTCCAGGTGACTTGGCATACAAAAACCCCAGGCGCTTGTATGCCAAGTCAGGTCTGTGTCAATCTGGTGACAGGTAGGAAATGTGATGCGATGTCCAGATAAAAATGTCTGCTGTGCCCAGGAAGAACTGTAAAATCATTTTCATGCACCTTGTATTTAATCCATAAATTCAAGTTATTGATATCAGTGTCCACTGCTCGTGCAATGTAAAATGTCCCGGAAATTCACGGATGGCTGCTCTTGTATTTTTATTTTGCCTTTACGTATGCCCACTGCGTGAAAGTTGTTTGATATTTCGCGCTTTTGATTGTAGGTCATGCTGCGATCCACTGCCCAATCCTCCGAAAAGTAGGATTTTATCGAAGGCGAATCCATCTTGCAAGTATTTTGACAGCCCCGAACCGTTGGGTTATTATTCACCAGATATTCAATTAACACACCACTCGTAAACGTCGTCGCAGGTCGCAACGTGACAGACTAGTGTATTTTGCGAAGTTCCCTTTCAACCTCTCAACTCATCTCATAGAAATTTGAAGTGCATCTTGCAGGTTCACCGAGCTATTGCCATTTGAAGTCTGCATTCTGAACCGGTAACCCGCTGCTGCAATATGATATGCTGTAATACGATGATGTGGCGTCTCTTAGCTTACTGGAATGAATTATAGTAATTAGGTGCGGTGCCGAACAGTCCCCGGTGACCACGTGTGGTAATATGAGAACAATTGTCAATTAAGGACAAGGCCATGAGTTTGTATTCATAAAATATAGATGCAGTACAATCTAGGTAATCCAGAACAGATCGGTATTCAGGCCGTGACTAAGTGATAGTGGTTTGACCTGCGATAAGCGCCGGCGGCTTTCCCAGATACGTGGCTCAGCACAGGGCAAATCTGGACGCAAGTGTTTTGGGGGACCGCTTGTTTCGTCACATCGGAGGCTGACCTCCCCAGCGTCTTGGACAGCACGCACGTTGGACTCATTCTGTTTGCGAGTTAGACTCCTCTAATCCTGTCTGCTGTGTGCAACGAATTCCGTGCCCCTTTCGCACGGCATACTTTTAGTGTTTGCAATTGCGACCACAGTGAGAAATCGCTGTTGTATGACAAGGATAGTAAGCTGGCTGAAGACAGTTTTGAAAATAAATGGCTCGCTATCGGTTTTAGCCATAGAGGATATTTGAAGCTGCGATATTTGATGGTCTTTTCTGACACAAAATTGTAGAACTGCCGGGGTGGTTTTTATTTGTATCTTAAATGCATTCCGCACTGGATTAGAAGGTATCTTCAAGTCTAAATGGAAACAGCAGAAGCTGTTGGAAGATGAAGCAGCCCATCTCGGGAAAACTTGTTGAGCGGTCGGGTGATAGAAGGCTCGGTAAATTTATTTTACTTCATAGGTGAGTGGGCTGTATGACCAACGCAGTCGATGCGCCCGTAAGCCCAAATAACCAAATCATAGGTGAGTGGCGGTAATGGTATATTGTTTTATGGTATCCCTGATGAACTTGAGGCGGCGAGTTGAAGTCGAAAAAATAGCTTCACCGGGTGAACCATGGGTAACGTCGGGTACTCTATACCTTTACCAGCGCCAGACCACAGCACTCTCTTTGAATGAACGTGATCCGACGAGTTTGGGCGTGGTCTCGAGTTTCGAGGGTACGGGTGCAACTGCCCTTTCCACCCTCTGTCCTGCTCTTGCATTTGTGATGCAGTTTAGCAGGTGAAGTTTAGCAGCGCGGATTTGCAGTGCAATGGCCATCGTGGTTAATTACAAGACATATGGCCTCCCCATCTAAAAATGGGTCGATCAGGTTTCGCTATCGGCGTAGTCTGTTACGTGCTGTGGTTATCATGTTGCACGTTGCTCTAATTAAACTTTACACGGCCGATGCGAATCAATATCGTGGTCAGATCACTGCAGATAATCTTTTACTATGCACGGGACGCCTCACACACTTCAGGTTTCGTGAAAGTTGATGTAATTGACGAGGTGCTTCTAGCACGACCCCACACCGTCTGTACTCCACCGCGGACCGCGGCACGCGGCACGCATGGATGCCTACACGACGATGGAGAGCAGTCTTGGCAGTCGTGTCGAATATCTGATCGTTGCTGCTTACGATAATGAGGGTCGCATGCAATATGTAATGAACAATAGTAGACCAAGGCTAATAGTCAATGCAATGCTAATAGAGCATCTATCTGACCGAAATGAGTACGTTTTTAACCTGATATTTCTGACATGCCCAGTGACGTTGGCGCCCTACTCCCGAGGACGTGAGTCTGCATTCTCCATGCACTCACCATAGTTGCATTCACCTCGTACACTGTATGTCAGCATTTGATCCCTTTGCTGGACCATAGACCTAGACCTACCCGGCCCTAGACCACCGAAATGCCCAGAGTTAAATGGGAAATGTCCGCTCGTGTACCGTGCACATAGTCGCCGCGCTGTCAGAGCTTTCTGGCTCTAGCTCTGGCTCTGCCCCTGCCTCTTCCTCTGCCTCTTCCTCTGCCTCTGCCTCTGCCTCTGCCTCTGCCTCTGCCTCTGCCTCTGCCTCTGCCTCTGCCTCTGCCTCTGCCCCTCCCTCCGCACGGCTAACCGCAAGGCTTTCCTGGCCAGACGTGCTCCAGTTCCGTGCCCGCTCGACTGTACGTAACGGCTGCGGTGCGGGCGCCGGCGGACTGTTGTGGCGCCCCCGGCTCCCCATGGCTCCGGGCCGCTGCCGATGTACTCGGCTGCGGTGTGCGCGCCGGCGGGCTTTTGTGGCGCCGGCGGGCTATTGTGGCGCGCCGGTCGCCGTGGCTCCGGGCCACTGCCGAGGTAGTCGGCCGTGGCCGCCGCTGTGTCGCTCGTGGCCTGCCGTTCCACTGGCGCCGCCTGCCATTGTGGCGCAACGCCGCCGTGACCGCGGTGCTCTGTGGCGCCGGTGTCCTTCGGCGAGCGGGCCGCCACTCGGTGGGTCGGCAGACGGTGGGGCCACGTGCGGAGGGGGTTTCCGTCCGGCGCCGTGACCGCGGTGCTCTGTGGCGCCGGTGTCCTTCGGCGAGCGGGCCGCCACTCGGTGGGTCGGCGAGCGGGCCGCCACTCGGTGGGTCGGCAGACGGCGCGGCCACGTCCGGCGCCCGGTGCTCTGTGGCGAGCGGGCTGCCACTCGGTGGGTCGGCAGACGGCGCGGCCACGTCCGGCCACTCGGTGTCGGTCGGCGAGCGGGCCGCCACTCGGTGGGTCGGCAGACGGTGGGGCCGCGTGCGCAGGTTCGTCCGGCGCCCGGTGTCCTGCGGTGAGCTGTGGCGCCGGTGTGGGTCGGCGAGACGGGCCGCCACGTCCGGTGCCCGGTTCGGCGAGCGGGCCGCCACTCGGTGGGTCGGCAGACGGTGGGGCCACGTCCGGCGCCCGGTGTCTTCCGTCCGGGCCGCCCGGTGGGTGGAGACGCGCGGCCCTGTCGGCGCCCGGTGTCCTTCGGCGAGCGGGCCGCCACTCGGTGGGTCGGCAGACGGCGCGGCCACGTCCGGCGCCGGGCGGCTGTTGCCAGGTGGTTCCCCGTGGAGCACCACTGAGCGGCGCACGGCGTGCCGGGCCCGGCTGCGGCCGGCCGGCACCGGTTGTGGCGGCCAACACGACGCGTCACGCCCGGCCTCCCGCCGTCACGCTGTCACGCTGTCACGCAGTCACGCAGCGCCGCTCGTTAGTGCAGGCTTTCTCGGCGCCGCTGTGCGCGTCGCTGGCGGCGGCCGTGGCGGCGCGGACCGTCCGGTTTGTTGTTCGGAGCGCGTCGGATCTCGGCCGTGACGCCCTGTCACGGCGGCGGGAGCGTCGTCGACGACGGCTGCGACAGCCGCCGGGCGTGGGTGCCGTCTGAACCACTCCGGTGCGTACGTCGGTGTGGTCAGATCGTAGGACGTTACGGCAATGTTCCACACATCTCGCATCTCGCACGAGTCCTAAGTTTAAACAGGCACACTTTCAGCAATGCTCTCCGGTTCCTTGGGCTTAAATCGACGAACTTCTTGACTCTGGCTAAGTGCATGTAGGTTTGAGTGATGTGTGCGACATTAGGTACTGGGGCATTAATTTTGAAATGAATGCTCGACTTTGTACAATAAGGGAGTTATTGCTTTCAAACCATGCTGCCTTTTTTATTCATAAGCTACAGAACAACACGGATAAGAAAACTGACACCGTGAACTGCCGACGATTCACCGAAATTTGTGCTTGGTAGTCGTTTTCTAGACCGGTCTGGATTGACGTCTGTCCCGGGTGTGTTGCGTTGCGTCTTCAATCTTCATCGTTCTCCATGGTTTGCTGTAGCCTCTCCATGCCTACTGTTTATAGGTCCACATGGGAGTTCCTGGTTTGATTCACGGCATTTTACTCGCATGTTACAAGAGCAAACAATGAGCATAGGTGAAGATTCCCATCTTTTTGAAGGGGTTCAAACACCTCGGGAGGAGTTCAGTTTAGCCCCTTCAATAATAATGATCAAATACGAAGCATGTCGTCCTCTTGTTATAGAGTTGGTTCTCTGAGAACTCTGTTTGCAGTAGTATTTAAATATTTGTGTCAGCACTGAATAATTAAAACCAACCTGAAACATGAACTTACTACGTCGAATCGCCGAGGGCGAGTCTATATCCCGCTAAGCTCTGCGCTTCCCTCAGAGTGAACGTACAGAAGTGTAGCTAGCCTGCCAGAAGCAGTGACCGGACTGAACCCACGGGCCACGTCCTGACCCCTGACCCAGCGCGCGGGATCAGATGCCGGCCACGTCCTGACCCCTGACCCAGCGCGCGGGATCAGATGCCGGCCACGTCCTGACCCAGCGCGCGGGATCAGATGCCGGCCACGTCCTGACCCAGCGCGCGGGATCAGATGCCGGCCACGTCCTGACCCAGCGCGCGGGATCAGATGTTTGGTCGGCCGCGCAGCGTGCTGTATCAGTAGCCTGGTCGGCCGGGCAGCGCGCTGGACCAGACGTCTGGTCGGTCGGTACAGGGGAGCACGTGGCGGCGCTGGCTTTATCGGGCGCCTCCGGATCCGGCGGACGCTGTGGCACGGATGCGACGCGCCTCGCGGTGATACCGGCCTGCTGCCTCCTCCACCCCCCACCCACCCAACATCTGTGTGGTCGGCGTTGCGACTCCAGCTCAGACTGGGATATGTCCAGGTCCCAGGGCCCCCAGTCCGGTAACTCGAGACGGCTACCGCTGCTCTTCAGTGTGGAGCACGCCGTCTACTCCTTCCCCGGGATGTCGGTATTTCCCAGATAGGTGCAGGACGAGCCCCTGTACACAACCGCCTTCAACATGAACTGATTTCCCCGGATCATGACATCTTGGAACTACCTTTGTTAAAGTGGATGCCCGCTTCTGAGCCGTCTTTGACGCGCACCTCGTGCCACACCACCATCTTCGTCTCAAGTCTTGCTGCTGTGATTTCGCTTCGTCGTCGATGTGTTATCTTGTATCGTGATACGTATGCAGTGTGGTGTACCTTGTATCAATCGATTACTGCGGACACGGTCCTCTTCCACAATACAGGGTAGCTTGAACTGTGCGGTTTGTGAAACAGACCTATTTATCGCTGTCAAATTAATGTTCTAAAGGGGAAGGCATTGGGTGAGACTTGAAAAATAGCGATGATTTCTGGAGAAAGCGACATACGAGACATACAATGGCGTTAAAATGGAATGGCAACTATCGGCAAGACTTCGGTGGCATAAATATCAAATATGGTATGGTATGATTGAAAGTAAAATAAGGTGAAACGTTTTGGCCCACATTGACAAGGAATGCTGCGCTTTTAATAAAAATTAGATATATTAGATCTCAAACTTTTCGATCATGAATCATTTTCAAGAGTTGGCCGCCTCTTGAAAATGATCCATGATCGAAAAGTTTGAGATCTAGTATATCTAATTTTTATTAAAAGCACAGCATTCCTTGTCAATGTGGGTCAAAACGTTTCACCATATTTTACTTTCAATCATGGCAGGCAAGGAAATCGTCAATTTCTTCTCACAATTATATGGTATAGTAAAAGAGAAATCTGAATTTTGTTGCCAAGTGCATTGCGATGTGGCTTGTATGAAAATCCTCGAAACAAGTTGCAATGATGTGGCTTGTATGAGAATGTCCGAAGCAATGGCTATGATGTGGCTTGTATGATAATGTCCGAATCAAGTGGCTTTGAGGCGGCTTATATGCAGATGTCCGAAACAAGTGGCTATGATGTGGCTATGGTGTGGCTTGTGGCTATGATGTGGATTGTGGCTATAATGTGGCTTGGGGCTATGATGTGGCTTGTGGCTATGATGTGGCTTCGTGACTTTGATGTGGTTATGCTGTGGCTATGATGTGGCTTGTGGCTGTGATGCGGCTATGATTTGGCTTGTAGCTATGATGTGGCTTGTAGCTATGATGTGGATGTGATGGGCTTGTATTGGAATGTGTGGCACGGTTGCCGCACCAGACATTGCGCTCTGAAGGCAGTCTCGAACAGCGCGTACAACGGGAACGCTGCGGAGCCTGAGTCGAGGTAGCCGACGTCACGGAAGCCTGGGAATCGGAAAATGCCAGCAACGCGTGGAACAGCAGGGGCAGTGGGGTGAACACCACCTGGGACAAACCAGGGTGAGAGGTCATCAGCACGTGGAACAGCAGGGACAGTGGGGTGAACACCACCTGGGACAAACCAGGGTGAGAGGTCATCAGCACGTGGGACCGACGGGGCCAATGGGGTCGGCAGCACATGGGACAGCAGGGGCAGTGGGGTCAACACCACCTGGGACAAACCAGGGTGAGAGGTCGTCAGCCTACGTGGGACCGACGGGGCCAATGGGGTCGGCAGCACATGGGACAGCAGGGGCAGTGGGGTCAACACCACCTGGGACAAACCAGGGTAAGAGGTCATCAGCACGTGGGACAGCAGGGGCAGTGGGGTCAACACCACCTGGGACAAACCAGGGTAGAGGTCATCTGCACGGGGGGGGGGGAACACCACCTGGGACAAACCAGGGTAAGAGGTCATCAGCACGTGGGACAGCCGGGGCTGTGGGGTGAACACCACCTGGGACAAACCAGGGTAAGAGGTCATCAGCACGTGGGACAGCCGGGGCTGTGGGGTGAACACCACCTGGGACAAACCAGGGTGAGAGGTCATCTGCACGTGGGACAGCCGGGGCTGTGGGGTCAACACCACCTGGGACAAACCAGGGTAAGAGGTCATCTGCACGTGGGACCGACGGGGCCAATGGGGTCGGCAGCACATGGGACAGCCGGGGCTGTGGGGTGAACACCACCTGGGACAAACCAGGGTGGGAGGTTTTTACCGCATGTCGTCAGCCTACGTGGGACCGACGGGGCCAATGGGGTCGGCAACACATGGGTCATCAGGGTCAGCAGCACATGGGACAGCCGGGGCTGTGGGGTCAACATCACGTGGGACAGACCACCAGAGTGAGAGGTCGGCAACACGTGGGGCGGTCTGGAGTAAGTGCGTCAGTAGCGCGTTGAGCAGTCTGTGGTGGGGTCATCAGAACGTTCGACAGGAGCCAGGATGGGGCTGTCACGAGAGAAGGGTCTGACGCACCGCCTGTCCATGCTCCTTACGACTGATTACAATCACGAATAACGTGGCCGGCGACGCATTCCTGGGCCTGTGCGGCCGCGTGTGGAATGGCCGGTGACACGTCCCTGGGCCTGTGCGGCCGCGTGTGGAATGGCCGGTGACGCATTCCTGGGCCTGTGCGGCCGCGTGTGGAATGGCCGGTGACGCATTCCTGGGCCTGTGCGGCCGCGTGTGGAATGGCCGGAGGTCACACTGTAATTAGGTATTCGCTTCGCTTCGTGGCCAGCTCTACATGTCGGCCTGCCAGTGGCCACACTGTAGTTCAGTATTCGCCTGCAGTTGATGCGCCCCTAAACCCCAATAACAACCTGGAGTGGGCTGACGGTTGGCTTCCCACAGATGCCGCTCGGTATCCAATTACGGCGTGGTCGGATTCACATGCGGATCGCGTTGCACCCGTGACAGGGCGGGGTACAAAAACCGGCACCACACCAGAACCGGGCCGCATGTTTTACCCAGCGTGGCGGTATGAGCCGACGGTTGCTGGGGAGTGTCTGACGTGGCCGTCGGCGCGCCGGTCCGGCGGACGTCTGCCGACGTGAGCCGGACGTCTGCCGACATGACCCGGACGTTTGCTGACATGACCCGGACGTCTGCCGACATGACCCGGACGTCTGCTGACATGACCCGGACGTCTGCCGACGTGACCCGGACGTCTGCCGACATGACCCGGACGTCTGCTGACATGACCCGGACGTCTGCTGACATGACCCGGACGGCTGCTGACATGACCCGGACGTCTGCTGACGTGACCCGGACGTCTGCTGACGTGACCCGGACGTCTGCTGACATGACCCGGACGTCTGCCGACATGACACGGACGTCTGCTGACATGACACGGACGCCTGCTGACGTGACCCGGACGTCTGCTGACATAACCCGGACGTCTGCTGACATGACCCAGACGTCTGCCGACATGACACGGACGGCTGCTGACATGACACGGACGCCTGCTGACATAACCCGGACGTCTGCTGACATAACCCAGACGTCTGCTGACATGACACGGACGCCTGCTGACGTGACCCGGACGTCTGCTGACATAACCCGGACGTCTGCCGACATGACACGGACGTCTGCTGACATGACCCTGGACGCCTGCTGACGTGACCCGGACGTCTGCTGACATGACCCGGACGGCTGCTGACATGACCCGGACGTCTGCTGACGTGACCCGGACGTCTGCTGACGTGACCCGGACGTCTGCTGACATAACCCGGACGTCTGCCGACATGACCCAGACGTCTGCCGACATGACACGGACGTCTGCCGACATGACACGGACGTCTGCTGACATGACCTGGACGCCTGCTGACGTGACCCGGACGTCTGCTGACATGACCCGGACGGCTGCTGACATGACCCGGACGTCTGCTGACGTGACCCGGACGTCTGCTGACGTGACCCGGACGTCTGCTGACATGACCCGGACGTCTGCCGACATGACACGGACGTCTGCTGACATGACCCGGACGCCTGCTGACATGACACGGACGTCTGCTGACATGACACGGACGTCTGCCGACATGACCCGGACACCTGCTGGCATGACCCGGACGTCTGCCGACATGACCCGGACGTCTGCCGACATGACCCGGACACCTGCTGGCATGACCCGGACGTCTGCCGACATGACCCGGACGTCTGCCGACATGACCCGGACACCTGCTGGCATGACACGGACGTCTGCCGACATGACCCGGACACCTGCTGACATGACCCGGACGTCTGCCGACATGACCCGGACGTCTGCCGACATGACCCGGACGCCTGCTGACATGACCCGGCCGGCCGGACGCCGTCACGTGTTGGCGGCCGTCAACACTTTGACAACGGGCGGACTTGGTCGCAGCCTGGCGCGGGCCTGTCTTCAGGACTGCCACCTGCGTACGCTGCCCGCCAGCGGAACCGAGCCGAGTCCTGCGTGTCGCCCCGGGCGGTAGCGAAGTAGCAGGCCGCGGCCTACCAAATGTAACGCTGGTGACGTTCTACAGTCAGCCACAGACACAGCTTCCACAATAGCGTGGACAAAGGGCGCTGCCCGCCTGTTCAGAATTTGAATAGGAAGCGGGGCAGGGGAGAGTGATTTTTAGAGGCGTGCCGCACCATCAAGGTAATTTGCGCCGCCCTTGAATAGGAAGCTGAGATGCAAATGTCATGTGACCAGCGGCGGGAGTATTTCAAGCGCTGTAATTTGCATCACATTTTCAGCACCTGCTGAACGTCATCCATACGCATGGCTGGGCCCACCTAGAAAACGAAACACCACGACAGGATCGACTCACGTGACTGCACCTCCGCCCCCGGAGAAACACGTCCTGACAGCGTGCCTGAGCTTACAGTCTGGTGCGCAGGCAGCTGTGTTCGGAGTCTCTGCGTCAATGGGTCCTGCAGAAAAGAGCGTGGTGGTGTGTTAGCCTTGCCTTGTATACGGGGAGGACCAACCTGTTGCTAAGGGCGCTTATTTGATTAAGACAGGTGACCAGCCACCATAATCTCCTGATTTCACCTAATCTCACCTGGTCCTGGTCATCTGATCTCACCTGGTCTCACATGCTCTTACCTGCTCTTACCTGCTCTTACCTGGCCTCATCTGATCTCGCCTGCCTCACCTGGTCTCACCGGACCTCACCTGGTCTCGCCTGGCCTCACCTGGCCTCATCTGGTCTCGCCTGACCTCACCTGATCTCACCGGACCTCACCTGGTCTCACCTCTTCCTGGTCAGCTGGTCTCACCTGGCCTCACCTGGCCTCACCTGGCCTCACCTGGCCTCACCTGATCTCGCCTGGTCGTGCATGCTTCTACGCGAACACACCTGATCTCATGCCACATCTCATAACCGCTATCGGCATCGTCCGACAATAGCGATGCGAGTCGTAGCAGACGCATCACACCGACCGCAGAAGGCCGCCGTGGCACCGCTGTCGGCCTGTCGCTGCTCCGCTGTGATGTGCAGCGACACTACTTGTCTACATCCTGTTGTGTTCTGCTGTACGGTGCAGCGACAGTACTTGTCTGCATCATGTTGTGCTCCGCTGTGCGATGCAGCGACACTACTTGTCTACCTCTTGTTGTGCTCGGCTGTACGGTGCAGCGACACTACTTGTCTACATCCTGTTGTGTTTTGCTGTGATGTGCAGCGACACTACTTGTCTACATCCTGTTGTGTTCTGCTGTGCGGTACAGCGACAATACTTGTATACATCCTGTTGTGCTCGGCTGTACGGTGCAGCGACAGCACTTGTCTACATTCTGTTTTGCTCCGCTGTACGGTGCAGCGACAGTACTTGTCTACAGCCTCCTTCCTTATTTGCTCTGTCTGTACCGGCCCCTTCGTTTGAAACCTGTCATTAAGGTGGCACTACGCGAACCAGGCGACAAACGATGCATCATGTAGCCGACACAACTGATATATTCCCTGCACGGAGAAAACTGAATTATATGTACTGCTCTTGCGTTGGTATTAATCATTGGTACCATGTGCTGCCTCGATTAGTAGCAATGCTGCCGCGAATGACAAGTGGTCAACCATGGTGACCCGTGGTCTACCGGTGGGTGACCTGCAGGGTTAATAGAGTGGGTCTTCATTGGGTTAACGATGTCAAAGCGTGCAGTAGCATGTCGAAAGTCTCTTTCAACTACGCCATTATTTATTTATTTATTTATTTTTAAGGTCCGCCACCCAAGATCAGGTGACCAGGAGTGTCCCCTCCTCTTACCCAACGACTGCAAGCACCTTACGTTAACATCATAAAATAAACAGCAAAGTCACGGCACTCCCAGCTAAGAGATGAAAAACAAATAAACAAGCATACAAAGCACTCAGTGTTAGAGCAATAAAACTAACGAGGAAGAATGCTGTAAGTAGTCATACCCAAAGGAGGAATATGACTGGCCCTCGATCCATCCCAAAAAGAAGTTAAGGTCTAAACTATAGTGTTAGTAGCTGGTTTGTGGCAGATGGTAGTGAGCACTCCTAATTTGAAATGTATTTCTTTTACTTAGGCTCCTCCCACAACTCCATCCAGCTAAGCATAAGCTTGTTGCTGGGTGGAGTGTGGGAGGAATCACGGTTGGGTGTTTTTAAACTTCTATATGTAGGTAATCACACACACACACACGCATACGCACACGCTTGCCTCATGCACACGCAGACACACACATACACACACACACACACACACATACACACATACACACACACACACACACATACACACACACACTCACACTCACACTCACACACACACACATACATACACACATACACATGTATGTTCCCCTGGTATCCAGATATAGCGAATGCATAAGTCATTAAGTATTTGCTTAAGAAGTATGTCTTAATATGATTTTTAGAACAGTCTTATAATTTGGTATCCCTGTACGGAGGAGATGTTTTGCTATGATAATATTCCATTCACAATGTTGCCACTCGCAATATTTTAAGATCCTGTACAGTCCGTCAGAATCAATGGGATACTTTTAGCGGCATTTGTGCGTTGTTTAGGAGTAATTGTGTACAGATCACACTATAGATAACCAGAGTAACTGGGATTGTCATGGCATGCGCGTGTTCCGCTCTCCATAAGGGAGCATGCGCATGCTGGTTCTAAAACTGCAAACATAACACTGTTCCAAGCACGCGATGCAGACTGCCCAAGCACGCATCTATCAACTGGGGGAGGGGCTACAATTTGGTGGGAAAAGATGTGGATTCGGTATTCGGTAGGTGGCGTGTTCCGCCGGTTTCCACGAAAAACGTATTTCTGGTGACCTGTCGCTGATCGCGTCTGCCCCGGGCAGCCCCTGCGGCGGGCGGCAGCAGCCGTCTGCCCCGGGCAGCCCCTGCGGCGGGCGGCAGCAGCAGTCTGCCCCGGGCAGCCCCTGCGGCGGGCGGCAGCAGCCGTCTGCCCCGGGCAGCCCCTGCGGCGGGCGGCAGCAGCCGTCTGCCCCGGGCAGCCCCTGCGGCGGGCGGCAGCAGCCGTCTGCCCCGGGCAGCCCCCGCGGCGGGCGGCAGCAGCCGTCTGCCCCGGGCAGCCCCCGCGGCGGGCGGCAGCAGCCGTCTGCCCCGGGCAGCCCCTGCGGCGGGCGGCAGCAGCCGTCTGCCCCGGGCAGCCCCGCGGCGGGCGGCAGCAGCAGTCTGCCCCGGGCAGCCCTGCGGCAGCAGCAGTCTGCCCCGGGCAGCCCCTGCGGCGGGCGGCAGCAGCCGTCTGCCCCGGGCAGCCCCTGCGGCGGGCGGGAGCAGCAGTCTGCCCCGGGCAGCCCCTGCGGCGGGCGGCAGCAGCCGTTGACGCGGTCTAGCGTGCCGCTGTGTCTCTGCGTTACGTGCGCGCCGCCGGGCAGCGGTCTGGCGGGCCGCTGTGTCTTCGAATAATACGCGTTCCGCCAGGCAGCGGTCTGGCCAGCGGCGGTGTCTCTGTATGACGTGCGCGCCGTCGGGCAGACTGGCGGCCGCGGCAGTGATTGATGGGCACCGTCTGAGGTCGTTCCTCTCGCGCATTACTGCCGCGTGCGTGGGCCGGTGTCATGGCGAGATGACCGGGCCGTGTGCCGGCCGCCGGCTAGATTCACATCCGCCGTGACCCGGTCGCCACGTGGTTGGCGTGCCGCGTGCCGATTATCCCAGCCTCGACCAAACTCTGCCCGCTCTGTCTTGTCGCCGCGGTGGGGCCCGCGGCGGCAGTGGTCTGGGTCAGCCGTGGTGAGCGGTAACAGGGGTCAGTCGTGGCGGGGGCCAGCCATGGTGAACGGTGGCATGGGTCAGCGGTAACAGGGGACAGCCGTGGCAGGGGTCTGCGGTAACGGGCCAGCCGTGGCAGGGGTCAGCGAGGCAGGGGTCAGCCGTGGTGAGCGGTGGCAGGGGTCAGCGGTAACAGGGGACAGCCGTGGTGAGCGGTGGCATGGGTCAGCGGTAACAGGGGACAGCCGTGGCAGGGGTCAGCGGTAACAGGGGTCAGTCGTGGCGGGGGCCAGCCATGGTGAACGGTGGCATGGGTCAGCGGTAACAGGGGACAGCCGTGGCAGGGGTCTGCGGTAACAGGGGTCAGTCGTGGCGGGGGCCAGCCATGGTGAACGGTGGCATGGGTCAGCGGTAACAGGGGACAGCCGTGGCAGGGGTCTGCGGTAACGGGCCAGCCGTGGCAGGGGTCAGCAGGCAGGGGTCAGCCGTGGTGAGCGGTGGCAGGGGCTAGCGGTAACAGAGGACAGCCGTGGTGAGCGGTGGCAGTGGTCAGCGGTAACAGGGGACAGCCGTGGCAGGGGTCAACGGTAACAGTGGTCAGCGATAGCAGGGGTCAGCCGTGGCAGGGTTCAGCGGTATCCGGCTCGTTGTTGGCGGTTGGTTGTTTGAATGCATGGCTGCGTGCTTCGGCCGTGTTTGCGGCAGTGTCTGGTCCCCCGAAAGCGACTTCTGTTGCACTGGCCGATCATTTTCCGCTTGTGAGGTCTCCTTGACGCCAAGCCGGCACGTACTGGCAGCTCTGCTGCGGCCGAGCGGCCGTATAACTAGCATATTCCCGGGCTCTGAGTGGTCGCCATCCCACGGAGCACCATTACAGGTGCTCCGTGCGACTGGCGGAGTAATGGTGACAGGCCATCACGGCCGCCCGCTGCCCGGGATGGCGCAGTCTGATTGGTGTGACGTCACGTCTGGGATCGGTTGGTTGCCGCCGGCGACTGTCGGCACCGTTGTGGTTAGGTGAGTTTTAATTAGCCGGCCGCTCGTCGGCTTTCCACAGCCTTCCGGGCCACTCAGCACCAGTATAGAAGGAAAATAGCCAGCTGGTGGCGCATCTATTGTCCATGTCATTATGGCCTGGAGCAGTCTGATGAGTCGATCGGCAGAATCTGTCTTCGTCCTGGCTGGTGGGCGTGGTTAAGACGGCCGGCGCCGGTGGCAACGGCTGGGATGGTTTTTGTGGGATCACTTGGTACCGTCTCTGCTCTGTGGGATCATTTTGCATCGTCTCGGCTCTGTGTGATTACTTAGGGCACCGTCTCGGCTCTGTGGGATCACTTGGGGTACCGTCTCGGCTCTTTGGGATCACTTGGGGCACCGTCTCGGCTCTGTGGGATCACTTGGGGTACCGTCTCGGCTCTTTGGGATCACTTGGGGCACCGTCTCGGCTCTGTGGGATCAGTTTTCACCGTCTCTGCTCTGTGGGATCGATGTACGCCGTCTCGGCTCTGTGAGATCACTTGTCACCGTCTCGGCTCTGTGAGATCACTTGGCACCGTCTCGGCTCTGTGGGATCACTTGTCACCGTCTCGACTCTGTGAGATCACTTGGCACCGTCTCGGACTCTGTGGGATCACTTGGCACCGTCTCGGCTCTGTGGGATCACTTGTCACCGTCTCGGCTCTGTGGGATCGCTTGTCACCGTCTCGGCTCTGTGAGATCGCTTGTCACCGTCTCGGCTCTGTGGGATCACTTGTCACCGTCTCGACTCTGTGGGATCGCTTGTCACCGTCTCGGCTCTGTGGGATCACTTGTCACCGTCTCGGCTCTGTGGGATCACTTGTCACCGTCTCGAGCTGTGTGAGATCACTTGGCACCGCTCGGCTCTGTGAGATCACTTGGCACCGTCTCGGCTCTGTGGGATCGCTTGTCACCGTCTCGGCTGTGTGAGATCACTTGGCACCGTCTCGGCTCTGTGAGATCACTTGGAATCGTCTCGACTCTGTGGGATCGCTTGTCACCGTCTCGACTCTGTGGGATCACTTGTCACCGTCTCGGCTCTGTGAGATCACTTGGCACCGTCTCGGCTCTGTGAGATCACTTGGAATCGTCTCGACTCTGTGGGATCGCTTGTCACCGTCTCGGCTCTGTGAGATCACTTGGCACCGTCTCGGCTCTGTGAGATCACTTGGCACCGTCTCGGCTCTGTGAGATCACTTGGAATCGTCTCGACTCTGTGGGATCGCTTGTCACCGTCTCGGCTCTGTGAGATCACTTGGCACCGTCTCGGCTCTGTGAGATCACTTGGCACCGTCTCGATTATGTGGGATCACTTGGCACCGTCTCGGCTCTGTGGGATCGCTTGTCACCGTCTCGACTCTGTGGGATCGCTTGTCACCGTCTCGGCTCTGTGGGATCGCTTGTCACCGTCTCGGCTCTGTGGGATCGCTTGTCACCGTCTCGGCTCTGTGGGATCGCTTGTCACCGTCTCGGCTCTGTGGGATCGCTTGTCACCGTCTCGACTCTGTGGGATCACTTGGCACCGTCTCGACTCTGTGGGATCGCTTGTCACCGTCTCGGCTCTGTGGGATCGCTTGTCACCGTCTCGACTCTGTGGGATCGCTTGTCACCGTCTCGGCTCTGTGGGATCACTTGTCACCGTCTCGACTCTGTGGGATCGCTTGTCACCGTCTCGGCTCTGTGGGGTCACTTGGCACCGTCTCGGCTCTGTGGGATCGCTTGTCACCGTCTCGACTCTGTGGGATCGACTGACAGTCTCAGCCGTTCTGAGGTCAGCTGACGGTCCTAGTCAGCTGACAGTCCCGGCCGTTCTGGGTCAGCTGACAGTCTCAGCCGTTCTGAGGTCAGCTGACGGTCCTAGTCAGCTGACAGTCCCAACTGTGCTGACAGTCCCGGCCGTGCGAGGTCAGCTGACGGTCACAGTCAGCTGACAGTTCCAGCCGTGCGAGGTCAGCTGACAGTCCCGGCCGTTCTGAGGTCAGCTGACGGTCCCAGTCAGCTGACAGTCCCGGCCGTGCGAGGTCAGCTGACGGTCTGTTTCATGGGATCGGCTGACTTTTTTTTCGGTCGTGTTGGATCATCTGATACGGTCTCGACTACTTGGGATTGCACCTTGTGTGGGATCGGCCATTGCTTCAGCGGACACAGTGCACTGTTATTGGTCGTGTACGGCTCACTGGATGATCCGGCTCTCGGGTTTAGATGGGCGCTGGTTGGTGGTGGCGGTCGGTAGTGGTCGGCGGGGTGACGGTAGGGTGGGTCTGTGGTGGTCCACGGGATGACTGTCGGCTCTGTGGTGGTCCGTGGGGTGACGGTCGGGTCTGTGGTGGTCCGCGGGGTGACGGTCGGGTCTGTGGTGGTCGGCGGGGTGATGGTCGGGTCTGTGGTGGTCGGCGGGGTGACGGTCGGGTCTGTGGTGGTCTGTGGTGGTCGGCGGGGTGACGGTCGGGTCTGTGGTGGTCGGCGGGGTGACTGTCGGGTCTGTGGTGGTCCGTGGGGTGATGGTCGTGGTCTGTGGTGGTCTGTGGTGGTCGGCGGGTGGTGCGGTCGGGTCTGTGGTGGTCGGTGGGGTGACGGTCGTGGTCTGTGGTGGTCCGGGGGGGTGACGGTCGGGTCTGTGGTGGTCTGTGGTGGTCCGTGGCGGTCGTGGTGGTGACGGTTGGGTCTGTGGTGGTCCGTGGGGTGACGGTCGGGTCTGTGGTGGTCCGTGGGGTGACGGTCGGGTCTGTGGTGGTCGGCGGGGTGACGGTCGGGTCTGTGGTGGTCCGTGGGGTGACTTGGTCGGGTCTGTGGTGGTCCGTGGGTGGTCCTGTGGTGGTCCGCGGGGTGACGGTCGGGTCTGTGGTGGTCGGCGGGATGACGGTCGGGTCTGTGGTGGTCGGCGGGGATGACTGTCGGGTCTGTGGTGGTCGGCGGGGTGATGGTCGGGTCTGTGGTGGTCTGTGGTGGTCGGTCGGGGTGACTGTGGTGGTCCGTGGTGGTCCGCGGGGTCTGTGGTGGTCTGTGGTGGTCCGCGGGGTGACGGTCGGGTCTGTGGTGGTCGGCGGGGATGACGACTGTCGGGTCTGTGGTGGTCGGCGGGGTGACGGTCTGGGTCCGTGGGTGGTCTCTGTGGTGGTCCGTGGGGGTGACGGTCGGGTCTGTGGTGGTCCGCGGGTGACGGTCGGGTCTGTGGTGGTCGGCGGGGGTGACGGTCGGGTCTGTGGTGGTCGGCGGGGTGACGGTCGGGTCTGTGGTGGTCCGTGGGGTGATGGTCGGGTCTGTGGTGGTCGGCGTGGGGTGACGGTCGGGTCTGTGGTGGTCCGTGGGGTGACGGTCGGGTCTGTGGTGGTCCGCCGGGTGACGGTCGGGTCTGTGGTGGTCCGTGGGGTGACGGTCGGGTCTGTGGTGGTCCGTGGGGTGACGGTCGGGTCTGTGGTGGTCCGTGGGGTGACGGTCGGGTCTGTGGTGGTCCGTGGGGTGACGGTCGGGTCTGTGGTGGTCGGCGGGGTGACGGTCGGGTCTGTGGTGGTCCGCGGGGTGACGGTCGGGTCTGTGGTGGTCCGCGGGGTGACGGTCGGGTCTGTGGTGGTCCGTGGGGTGACGGTCGGGTCTGTGGTGGTCCGCGGGGTGACGGTCGGGTCTGTGGTGGTCCGCGGGGTGACGGTCGGGTCTTTGGTGGTCCGCGGGGTGACGGTCGGGTCTGTGGTGGTCCGCGGGGTGACGGTCTGGTCTGTGGTGGTCCGCGGGGTGACGGTCGGGTCTGTGGTGGTCCGCGTGGGGGTGACGGTCGGGTCTGTGGTGGTCGGCTGGGTGACGGTCGGGTCTGTGGTGGTCCGCCGGGTGACGGTCGGGTCTGTGGTGGTCGGTGGGGTGACGGTCGGGTCTGTGGTGGTCGGTGGGGTGACGGTCGGTCGGGTCTGTGGTGGTCGGTGGGGGTGAAGGTCGGGTCTGTGGTGGTCCGCCGGGTGACGGTCGGGTCTGTGGTGGTCGGTGGGGTGACGGTCGGGTCTGTGGTGGTCCGCGGGGTGACGGTCGGGTCTGTGGTGGTCGGTGGGGTGACGGTCGGGTCTGTGGTGGTCCGTGGGGTGACGGTCGGGTCTGTGGTGGTCCGCGGGGTGACGGTCGGGTCTGTGGTGGTCCGCGGGGTGACGGTCGGGTCTGTGGTGGTCGGCGGGGTGACGGTCGGGTCTGTGGTGGTCCGTGGGGTGATGGTCGGGTCTGTGGTGGTCGGCGGGGTGACGGTCGGGTCTGTGGTGGTGGTCCGCCGGGTGACGGTCGGGTCTGTGGTGGTCCGCCGGGTGACGGTCGGGTCTGTGGTGGTCGGTGGGGTGACGGTCGGGTCTGTGGTGGTCGGTGGGGTGACGGTCGGGTCTGTGGTGGTCCGCGGGGTGACGGTCGGGTCTGTGGTGGTCGGTGGGGTGACGGTCGGGTCTGTGGTGGTCCGTGGGGTGACGGTCGGGTCTGTGGTACGTGGGGCGGCGGTCACCGGTCGGGCCGGCTGCCGGCTCGCCGCCCGGAATGCCGGGCTGTTTCTCGCGGTCGACTGATGACGGTCATAGTCAGGCTAGCTTGTTAGCGTCCTGGCCGGCCGCTAGGCCGTCACTCCACTGCCGCAGAAGTCTATGATACAACGACCTTGGATCGAGCGATCTAAGGTGTGCCGACCGACCGAGCGAGTATGGTGAATACCCATCATGGTCCTCTGAGTTCCCACCCTTCCAATGGACGCTGCATGGCCAACGTAGTCGATGCGCCCCTAAGCCCAAATTACCAACCAACTCACCCTTCCAATATATGCCTACCTTTCTGACGTGGTGAGACCTGGTCGGCAATTTTCAATCTCAGTTGCAGCTTAGTCGACATGTTCAAATTCAATTCAAACTGACAGCCTAATGCTGAATCGATTAGTTTCATGTTGCCGGTCTGTCATTACTGAGGGTCATGGTCGAGCGAGACCCTGGCTAGCCGGTCGACTGGTGGACCAGAGCCCGCCCGTGGGTGGTGGTGTGCCGGATTTAGTATGGCGTCAGTCCACTACGGCATCAATTTGTAGCAGTCTGTCGTCAGCAAACTAGTCGCTGCTAGTGGCAGACTGTCTGCTGGTATGACTGGTTGCTTATCAAGGCTTTACGGCGCTGGACTCTGATCATCTCCTTGCTGGTGGCTAGGAGTGGCATGTACTTCGAAACAAATGAGATTGGGCAGGTATCTCGAATAGGGTCAAATAGTGGGAGTATCTCGAATGGAGTCATCAGTGATGTAATCGTATCAATGACCTGCATCACGGAGCCAGGTTGTGGAGACAACCTGCAACTCCCAACTGCTGATCTATGCCCGCATAGGTATATGGGTGTGCTTTCAGCCGACTTCCCCTGCTATCCTGCGCTCCTCTGTGCATTTTCTTTGCACCATTTGCAAGTTGTGGTCAATGAAACTCAATTTTGCGTGAGCACTGAAGGACTTTCCATTATGTCCATGTATGAATCACAATTGTTGACATTCGACAACAGGGTGTTATTGGCGTTGCCATGGCTACAAGCTCACGGGAGCTAACCATTGAGTTTTCTGTTGGTGTTGCCATGACTACAAGCTCACGGTAGCGGCCCATTGGGTTTTGTATTGGTGTTGCCATGGCTGCAAGCTTACGGGAGCGGCCCATTGGGTTTTGTATTGGTGTTGCCATCATGAAGATGGGAAACCCACGTTCCACTTCCAACCTCGTACCAATTATTACTTCTACTGTTTCTAAGAATGGCTGTAGAATGGCTTCTTGAAAAAGCGTATGATGTAGACATTGATATTCGCAGATTTCAATCAATGAGCTTCAGAAATATCCTTTCCTCTTGGTTGTTTGCACGGCTGCTGACAATTAAATCCAAGGTATTATTTTGCACTATTTGACTGGGTGTATACATTATTTGACTGGGAAGTGTTTTCATGGGTGTAGTTTTAATAGTGGGAATACGCCTACTTATACGTTCTAATTAATCATCCACCTCCTCTTATTTCTCCCACCATCAACTATACCTGTCATACGTCGCGCATTTTTGACTGGGTGTATACATTATTTGACTGGGAAGTGTTTTCATGGGTGTAGTTTTAATAGTGGGAATACGCCTACTTATACGTTCTAATTAATCATCCACCTCCTCTTATTTCTCCCACCATCAACTATACCTGTCATACGTCACGCATTTTTGAAGGCGGTTAACCTGTATTCCCCAGCTGGCGAATCTGTGTGGTGAGGTTCATTACGCCCTAAAGCTCAAACAACCATCGGACCAGCGTGCGCCGACGTCACCGTCGTGTGTTCGGCAGCCGGAGACGCGGTGGACGCGTTCATCGACCAGCTGGTGCCGCTGCTGGAGAAGGGCGACATCATCATCGACGGCGGCAACTCCGAGTACCAGGACACGCGCCGGCGCTGCCAGCGGCTGCAGAAGCTGGGCCTGCTGTACGTGGGCTCGGGCGTGTCGGGCGGCGAGGAGGGCGCCCGCTACGGGCCGTCGCTGATGCCCGGTGGCCACGCCGACGCCTGGCCGCACATCAAGCCCATCTTCCAGGTGAGGCGGCCTCCAGCGGCTCCCCACACTGAGCCAGGCGGCTCAGTGTGGGTCGGCTCACCGGCGGCTCAGTGTGGGTCGGCTCACCGGCGGCTCAGTGTGGGTCGGCTCACCGGCGGCTCAGTGTGGGTCGGCTCACCGGCGGCTCAGTGTGGGTCGGCTCACCGGCGGCTCAGTGTGGGTCGGCTCACCGGCGGCTCAGTGTGGGTCGGCTCACCGGCGGCTCAGTGTGGGTCGGCTCACCGGCGGCTCAGTGTGGGTCGGCTCACCGGCGGCTCAGTGTGGGTCGGCTCACCGGCGGCTCAGTGTGGGTCGGCTCACCAGCGGCTCAGTGTGGGTCGGCTCACCGGCGGCTCAGTGTGGGTCGGCTCACCGGCGGCTCAGTGTGGGTCGGCTCACCGGCGGCTCAGTGTGGGTCGGCTCACCGGCGGCTCAGTGTGGGTCGGCTCACCGGCGGCTCAGTGTGGGTCGGCTCACCGGCGGCTCAGTGTGGGTCGGCTCACCGGCGGCTCAGTGTGGGTCGGCTCACCGGCGGCTCAGTGTGGGTCGGCTCACCGGCGGCTCAGTGTGGGTCGGCTCACCGGCGGCTCAGTGTGGGTCGGCTCACCGGCTGCTGTATGGGATCGGCAGCATGTGAATCGTGTAGGGTGTACCGGGAATTCGGGAGGTGGAGGGATGACGTACGGTAGTTTGACCAGGACTTAACGCCGCATTATCCCGGATTTTGTGGCAAAGTTTCCCGCCGATGTTTTCAGCGTTGTACATGACGAGATGGGCTTTTCCATCTTCATCCGGCTTCATCAGTGCCCGAGGTCGCGTCGCTGGGCTGAACAAGTCTCATCAGTGTCCGGAAATGTCTGCATTTAAGTGAAAACCAACGCAGAGTGGAAGCTTGTTTCGATCACCTATGAAAGCTCGAACTTTCTGAATCGGCTTCGTTGAAGCGTGGTAGCATGCAACCGTGATTGTCATCACGCTTTTATCCGATGTTAATACTGCCAGCTGTATGCCAACTGTCGGCAGGCAGCAATCTAGTTTCTGCGTCTGCATATTTGGCCAGTTTCGCGGAACGACGTCCACGTGTGACGTGCTGTTTGATGTCCGAGATTGCCGGAGGAAGCCGACGTGTGATGTGAATGTGTGATATGAGGTTGCCGGGAGAAGCCGACGTGTGATGTGATGTTTGATATGAGGTTACCACAGGAAGCGGACGTGTGGTGTGATGTTTGACATGAGGTTGCCGGAGGAAGCTGGTGGTTGATGTGATGTTTGATATGAGGTTGCCGGAAGAAGCCGACGTGTGATGTGGTGTTTGATATGAGGTTACCGCAGGAAGCGGACGTGTGATGTGATGTTTGATATCTGAGGTTGCCGGAGGAAGCCGACTTGTGATGTGATGTTTGATATCTGAGGTTGTCGGAGGAAGCCGACTTGTGATGTGATGTTTGATCTCTGAGGTTGCCGGAGGAAGCCGATGTGTGATGTGATGTTTGATGCTTGAGGTTGCCGGAGGAAGCCGACTTATGATGCGATGTTTGATATCTGAGGTTGCCGGAGGAAGCTGATGTGTGATGTGATGTTTGATACCTGAGGTTGTCGCGGGAAGCCGACGTGTGATATGATGCTTGATACCTGAGGTTGCCAGAGGAGGCCGACGTGTGATGTGATGTTTGATGTGATGTTTGATATCTGAGGTTGCTGGGGAAGCCGACGTGTGATGTGATGTTTGACATCTGAGGTTGCCGGGGTAAGCCGACCTGCAGTGTTGCGTTTCAGGGTATCGCGGCCAAGTCCGGCTCGGACCCGTGCTGCGACTGGGTGGGCGAGGACGGCGCCGGCCACTTTGTCAAGATGGTGCACAACGGCATCGAGTACGGCGACATGCAGCTCATCTGCGAGGCGTACCACATGATGCGCGACTGTCTGGGCATGACGCACGACGAGATGAGTGAGGTGAGGTGATGAGTGATGAGTGATGAGCGATGAGCGATGAGCGATGAGTGATGAGTGATGAGTGATGAGTAATGAGCGATGAGTGATGAGCGATGAGTGATGAGCGATGAGCCAGGAGCCAGGTATGCTCGGGTATGTTGCGTGGCGAGGTGAAGTGACGAGAGAGGTACTCCGGGAACCGTGGCTGGGCCAGGCAGGTAGGTACACTTCCTTTGCCGGACGAGTTTTGCTTTGTATTAACATTAACCTCCCTAAGTCCCCCCCCGAACAACAACAAAAAATCAAGATCAAGCGTTCTTTTATAAGGGTGGGTCCGGCTGTATGTACTCGCTTGCCTTCATCTGCCTCATCTTCCTCGCCGGTCGGCCGGCCCACCTGACATTTGTCCTCGGTGACATGTGTTATTGGCCATGATGATTGTATGTTTTCCCCGGCCTTGACCGGACCGGTGTGCTTGTCTGTCGGCCCTGCATGACTCTGCACCAGCTGGGCCGCGTTTCCAGTATTCAAACGAGCGACTGTAACATCAGGTACCAGGTAACCTTCACCTCCAGCCGCCGCCTGTCCTCCAAAACACCAGACACCAAGCGCCGAACCGAACTCCGGACGCCTCGCCGCTTGCACTGCATGCAAATTGCAGGCGTTCTCTGTAATTGAAGTGCGCACGAACGGCAAGTCAGCCAACGTTGTCGGTGCGCCGCCGCCGCAGACACGACGTGGCGTAAACAATAGCTGCAGATACCCGCATGCACGAGTAAATCCCCCCCCCCACCTGCAGCACGCCTCAATTCGATAGACCGAATGAGGATCATTTGTGCATATTGGATGTGCAGAACACCGATTCGTTATTGGAGGGTGGTGGTCGGCCGAGCTTGATTACAGTCGGCCGAGCTGGACTGCACTGTCGGCCGGGCTAGACTGCACCGTCGGCGGGGCTAGACTGCACTGTCGGTGGGGCTCGACTGCACTGTCGGTGGGGCTCGACTGCACTGTCGGCGGGGCTCGACTGCACTGTCGACATGGCCCGACTTTACTGTCGACGTGGCCCAACTGCACTGTCGGTGGGGCTCGACTGCACTGTCGGCGGGGCTCGACTGCACTGTCGGTGGGGCTCGACTGCACCGTCGGCGGGGCTAGACTGCACTGTCGGCGGGGCTCGACTGCACTGTCGGCGGGGCTCGACTGCACTGTCGGCGGGGCTCGACTGCACTGTCGGTGGGGCTCGACTGCACTGTCGGTGGGGCTCGACTGCACTGTCGGCGGGGCTCGACTGCACTGTCGGCGGGGCTCGACTGCACTGTCGGCGGGGCTCGACTGCACTGTCGGGCGGGCTCGACTGCACTGTCGACATGGCCCGACTGCACTGTCGACATGGCCCAACTGCACCGGCAGCTTTGTGCAGCTGAACGGCTAACCAATCTTTTTTTCTTACGGATGAGGATTGAGACTGGTTCAGATGAGCTGTGGTGTTTCGCCAGACTTGCGCTAAGCCGGGAGCTGAAGCGGTTGGCTGCTTCCTATCACCGTGTGTGTGTGAATGGGCGCTGTATGACCAACGCAGTCGATGCGCCCTTAAGCCCAAATAACCAACCAACTATCACCGTGTGTGGTCGTGTGCCTGTTATGGTCGCGTCCCTGACTGACGGCGTTGGTCACATTAGCCACACGGGGTGGGTTTCTTGCACTGTATGGTGACACATGGACGGTATTTCCAGCCAACTACCGTGTTGCCGGCTGTCGAAATCCTGTCGTCCAATCGTTTGGGGGCGGCCATGATGGGTTCGTGATGTGGAAGCTATGACGCCGTGCATTTCGCCTGCCGTGCTGACGAAATATGGCAGCATGAGATAGGCGGCGGTGACTTTTGAACATGGTGGCCTCCAACAAAGGTCATGCATTGTATTTTTTTGTGTCGTATAATTGGTTTAATATTTACGTAACTCGATTGTGGAGGAGAAAATAGTACGCGAGTAGGTGTTTGGCTCAATTATCGATTCTCAATATATATAGCTATTGTGATTTAGGGGCGGTCCGATATAAAGGAACCAGCTGAACGCAAAGATGCTTTGGCGCAGGTGTCATAAACGCATATGCGCCATTTCTGAAGCGTTTTTCGATAGTTGGTTGCTATGAACATCGGTGGCAGAGTGGGTGGGGTTAGTTTTGACCGCCAAGAGCACAATAGCCGGCAGGAAACAGCGCCATCTGTCTTACCACCCCATTGCCGGCATTTCTCACTGAGCTACTGTAGCGAAACGTCCACGTGAAAACAACTGTGTAACATAATAGCTGCTTAAACAGAACCGTTGTGAATCTGTTTTGTTGAAGCACTGCCGTGTGTTTGTATTCACTTTTGCGCCATTCGCGGTAGTGTGGATGACTTGTCATTCGACCAAACGACCGCCTTGTCGCGCTGGTTTGGCTGTCGCTCAAAGGCTGTTTAGTCAAAACGTCACTGGTGTTGACGTGCACAAATGGTTCTGGAGTTCGTTCTCTCTGGCTTCGCAGTCTGCACGCTCGGGCTTCACAGTCTGCACGCTCGGCTCCCGCGGCCGGTTCGATGTTGCCGTATGACCGCCCTGACCGGCGATACACTGAGCCGCACTCAGCGGCGCCGTCGCCGGCTGGTGGCCCCCGTCGTCCTGAGCGGTCGTCAACAGCTGCTCGCCGTCCCACCGCCGGCTCCGACTTCCCGCCGACTTGTGTCGGGAGGCCTCGCTCCGTCGATGTGGAAGTCTGGTTCCGCTGGCGGTGGCTGCAGCGGAGATTGTATGCAGATCACGTTTCTGCGCCGTGAATTGGCCACGACCTTCGCATTCAGCTTCGCTTTTCTCCATGCGGCCCGTGCTGCTTGGAAGTCTTGAGGGTCGTGAGCGCAGGTGTTCAGTCGTGACCGGGCGCTGAGCCACCATTCGTGGCTGTCGGCCACAGTCGGTTGTTGCGTGATGATATGGAGTTGGCTCAACCGCGGGGATGTTCGCATCTGTGAAGAGCAGGACCACGTGGAAATGCCACCACTTTGACTGATAGGTGCCGTTTACCGCACCGCCTGATTGTCTCGCGTCACTATTCCTGGATGTGCCGTCTCGCTGCTGCTAGCTGCCCGCGTCACGGCTTCTTCTGGCTCTATTATGTCGCTGCTCCTGGCGCTGGCCCGTCGCTGCTCATGGCTCTGGCCCGTCGTTGCTCTTGGCTCTGACCCGTCACTTCTTCTGACTCTGGCCCGTCATTGCTGGCTTTGGCCCGTCGCTGCTCTTGGCTCTGACCCGTCGCTGCTTGTCCTGGCTCTGGCCCATCGCTGCTGGCTCTGGCCATTCACTCCTCCTGGCTCTGACCCGTCCCTGTTTCTTTTGGCTCTAGCCCGTCGCTGCTCATGGCTCTGGCCAGTCACTCCTGGCTCTGATCAGTCACTGCTAGTCCTAGTCCGCCACTGCTCCTGACACTGGCCCGTCACTGCCGCTGGGTCTGCCAGGATCATCACTGCACCCCTGACTCGTCGTTGTGCCCTCTGATTGTTGCGCTACAGCGCCACTGACTCTGACTGTATTTGTACCTGTTGACTGGCAGCCACCCGGACCGTCTAACCCTGAGCTGAATTGGACTAACAGTCTCCGAGCTGTTCGGCCCTGACCAAGTTTATCTGCCTGCTATACTATTACCGCGGCACAGTGTCTGGTCCCGACTTATATACCGGGGCCGATACTGGCCCGATTTTAATCTACAGATGCCGATATGACAATGCCGGGTACACGTCGTTCTACGGGCAGTAGCCATACTTGACCATGCACTGTGACCACGTAAGCGCCGGATCCGCAGATGCTGACGCGGCCGTGCTCCGACAGGTGCTCAGCGAGTGGAACAAGGGCGAGCTGGACTCGTTCCTGATCGAGATCACCGCCAACATCCTCAAGTTCCGCGACGCGGACGGCTCGCCGCTGCTGGAGAAGATCCGCGACGCGGCCGGCCAGAAGGGCACCGGCAAGTGGACGGCCATCTCGGCGCTCGAGTACGGCGTGCCGGTCACGCTGATTGGCGAGTCGGTGTTCGCGCGCTGTCTGTCCAGTCTGAAGGAGGAGCGTGTGGCGGCGTCGGCGCACCTGCGCGGCCCCGACACCGCGCGCTATCAGGGCGACCGCAAGGCGTTCGTGGAGAACATCAGGCAGGTACGTGTCGCGGTGGTCACAACCGAGCGGCCCCGATAGGGAGCGGAGGCGGACGTGTCGACCGACGCGCCTCTGGCGGGAACGTCCGGAACTGCAGTATGGGTGTTGAAGCGTCTGAATATGGGCACGATGTGAATACTTATTGAACATGCATAGTGTATGTACAGGGATAGTATATGTATATCGTTCATTGTCTGAAAATTCAGCATGGCTTGCATCTTCTATTGCACTTCCGGTGCACCTGAGTTTAAAAACGACTCGTTATTTTCTAGGTGAAACTTTACCAGCGCCGCTAACCGCCTGTATTGAACCAATGGCGTACGTCTCCATGCGGGTGCACCATTCTATGCAAATTATTATGATTGAACGCATGTCCCAAGAACGGCTCTGCGTTGAGTATTCAAACCCCAAGTAATTGGTCCGTCTGTAGTATTTAGTACTGCCGGATCCATGGACAAAAGTATAGCTTGTGTCGAGTTGAACATCCCAAGTAGTTTCAAAATTCTGGAATCACCAGTGTATCAGCTGAAAGCCACGGGAATGATATAGCAGGAAGTATTTCTGTGCAGAAACGAAGCTATTGAATGAGTTTTTGCATATTTCTCGGACCCCCAGTACCTAGTGGCGGATCCACAGGGATGGGCGTGTTCGATTATACCAAGAGGACTAATTTATGTCTTCTATCCACCTCCACTCCCTAATGACCACATCTCGATTGGATCAGTTCCCTGACCAGAGATTGGCCAGAGTTAAGCTCCCGAGACTGGCCAGGGCGGAGCTCCTGATACTGGCGAGAGTTAACCTCCCGAGACTGGCCAGAGTTAACCTCCCGAGACCGGCCAGGGTTAAGCTCCCGAGACTGGTCAGAGCCGAGCTCCCGATACTGGCCGGAGTCGGGCTCCCGAAACAGTCCAGCTCGCAGGCACCTAGCTCTCCAACGTTCTCAAAGATTATGTCTATGCGATCGCGCAGCTAGGCTCGATTACGATGCCTTCGTGATGGGGCTGCGATGGCGTGCGGTGTGCGGTATCAAAACATGCAATGAATGCAGGACCGGTTAGATGAATGAGGTGCGTGTGACCCTGGGACTCAGTCTCGTACAACGCACCGCTCCCGGGCGTGTACACCTGATGGCACACGCACCCAATCAGATGTGTAATTTGGCTTCCAGACACACACACAAACAACATGGATATATCTCCTACATGTTCTACCGCTGCCCGGTTCGTTGCATGCTCACGCTGACACCAATTGGAAAGGTGCGTATCCGTAGGGTGTAGTACGCGTCCCATCTTCATCCAGTGCACTGTCAGGCGGCGCGAACCGCGCGACCTGGGCCTGTATGGCCAGCTGATGATCCGTCGCCACACAGCTGGTGATCTGTCGCCCAGATTGCCTGCAGAAATTCCATGGCCGACAGTTCGAGAAGAAGAAAAAAACAGGTCGTTCGACCTCTCGCGCAACCTCCGCTGTGCGTTCTCTCGGCGCAAACACCCCGCCCCCCTCCCCCAGCGGTAATTACAGGCGGACTTTGCGCGTGTTTGTGCAGTTATGTTGTTGTTCACTTGTGCCCGGTGCAGCATCTGACAGACGTCCTTGGTCGCTTGCAGGCGCTGTACGCATCAAAAATCGTGTCGTACGCCCAGGGCTTCATGCTGATGCGAGAGGCAGCGAAGGTGTTCAACTGGAAGCTGAACTACGGTGGCATTGCGCTGATGTGGCGCGGCGGCTGCATCATCCGCAGGTGACGTACCACCTGATGTGTCGGGACGGCAGGTGACGTACCGTCTGATGTGTCGGGACGGCAGGTGACGTACCGCCTGATGTGTCGGGACGTCAGGTGACGTACCGCCTGATGTGTCGGGACGTCAGGTGACGTACCGCCTGATGTGTCGGGACGTCAGGTGACGTACCGCCTGATGTGGCGGGACGGCAGGTGACGTACCGCCTGATGTGTCGGGATGTCAGGTGACGTACCGTCTGATGTGGCGGGACGGCAGGTGACGTACCGCCTGATGTGTCGGGACGGCAGGTGACACCGCCTGATGGGACGGCAGGTGACGTACCTCCTGATGTGTCGGGACGTCAGGTGACGTACCGCCTGATGTGTCTGGACGTCAGGTGACGTACCGCCTGATGTGTCGGGACGGCAGGTGACGTACCGCCTGATGGGACGGGGCGGTAGGTGACGTACCGCCTGATGTGTCGGGACGGCAGGTGACACCGCCTGATGGGACGGCAGGTGACGTACCGTCTGATGTGTCGGGACGTCAGGTGACGTACCGCCTGATGTGTCGGGACGGCAGGTGACGTACCGCCTGATGGGACGGCAGGTGACCTACCGCCTGATGTGTCTGGACGGCAACAGGTGACGTACCGCCTGATGGGACGGCAGGTGACGTACCGCCTGATGTGTCGGGACGGCAGGTGACGTACCGCCTGATGGGACGGGGCGGCAGGTGACGTACCGCCTGATGTGTCGGGACGTCAGGTGACGTACCTCCTGATGTGTCGGGACGTCAGATGACGTACCGCCTGATGGGACGGCAGGTGACGTACCGCCTGATGTGTCGGGACGTCAGGTGACGTACCGCCTGATGGGACGGCAGGTGACGTACCTCCTGATGTGTCGGGACGTCAGGTGACGTACCGCCTGATGTGTCGGGACGTCAGGTGACGTACCGCCTGATGTGTCGGGACGGCAGGTGACGTACCGCCTGATGTGTCGGGACGGCAGGTGACGTACCGCCTGATGTGTCGGGACGTCAGGTGACGTACCGCCTGATGTGTCGGGACGGCAGGTGACGTACCGCCTGATGGGACGGCAGGTGACCTACCGCCTGATGTGTCTGGACGGCAACAGGTGACGTACCGCCTGACGTGGCGGGGACGTCAGTGACGTGCCGTCTGCTGTGGCGGGAACGTCAACAGGTGACGTATCTTCCGATGTAGCCGGGACGTCGACAGGCGACGTAGCGTCTGATGTGGCCGGGTGGCTGCATCATCCGCAAGTGACGTGGCGTCTGATGTGGCGGAGACGGGATGCGACAGCCGTGTGGACTGTCTGCGACAGTGGCACACGGCTGTCGCACTACCCACAGTCCCGTCACATGGCTGTCGCACTACCCACAGTTTCGTCAACCGCGTGTCGAACGTCCATGCTGGAGCGGACCGTCATGATCAACGTAGTGTCTTATTGGTTGGTTTTCGTTCGTAGGATGTTGCAAAAAGCCGGTATGTTCGTACAATTTCCCCATCCTCTGTCCTCCCCCCGAACCCAATTAGTGCGCGTGTAGCGATTGCACATCGCTGAATCTGACCCAGCATTTACTTTCACTGCGAGCCGTTGTTCTCTGCGATATCATTTCTTTCTGTCATGCAGAAACAAATGGGCGATACTGAATCAGTATCGCCCATTGCGAAATGCGATACATAAAAATGCGATACATCAGTCCCTGAACACTGGACATGGATGTACGATACTCCCTGGATACTGGACATGGATTGTCCATGCCTCGGTACCAGGTGTACTATTGCACCACGCCATGCTCGGGTCGGTTGACGTTGAGCTGCAATATTACTCCGTTGCTCCTATCATTGCGTCCTGAATGGCATAGTTCTGGGCGCGCTATATAATCACGTATCTCTCTGCTAGTCTGACTGATGGTGTAATCTCCTCTACAGCGTGTTCCTCGGCAACATCAAGGAGGCGTTCGTCAAGGACCCGGCGCTGACCAACCTGCTGCTGGACGACTTCTTCAGGGACGCCGTGCACCGGTCGCAGGCGGCGTGGCGCGACGTGGTGGCGACGGCCGTGCGCCTGGGCGTGCCTACGCCCTGCTTCAGCACGGCGCTCGCCTTCTACGACGGCTACCGGTCGGCGCGGCTGCCGGCCAACCTGCTGCAGGCGCAGCGCGACTACTTCGGCGCGCACACGTACGAGCGGCTCGACAGCCCAGGCAAGTTCGTGCACACCAACTGGACGGGCACCGGCGGCAACGTGTCGGCGTCCACCTACCAGGCGTAGGCGCGCCGCCGTCCGCCGAGCCCAGACCGCGCCGCCGTCCGCCGAGCCCAGACCACCACCACCGTCTGTCGAGTCTGTTCCTCTGTTTGTTCAAGCTCGACTCTGCCAGACTCGACCACCACCGTCTGTCGAATCTGATCCTCTGTTTGTTGTGTCGGGTCCCGGGTGGTTGGCGGGCTGGGGTCCGCTGTCGGGTCGAGATCTGCAGCGTCGGCTGTTGCCTGTTCTGGACCAACTGTCTGAGCATCTGTTGGGCCTCACCGTCGGCGGTCGACAGCGCCACCTACCAGCGGATGCCGCGTGCCTTCGCGGCCGTCCGGAGGCGCGCTCTCGGGCCGGATTGATGTGGCCCGACGCTGCCTCTGAGCCGGGTGAATGGTCGCAGTCGTGCCCGATGCACTCTGGTGTTTTTTTTTGTAATGCCGGGTTCGTCCGCTAGGTGGTGACGGTCGTCCTACTGTGTTTGCTGTCGTCTTTACATTCCGCATAGTATGGCGTATTTACGAGCGCCGAACTCGGGGGAGGGCGGCGGCGGCGGCGCCGTTCGGCCAGGTTGTCCTCGTCTCGAGTTGGCCGGCGGTGCTCTGCGTGTGTGCGGGTGATGTGTGTGACGAAGCCGTGGATATGTGTAGCCGTTGTTGGCGGCCGGCGTTTCTACCGGCTGAAATTTGAGTCCACGCGTGGGGACAGGGCCGTCCGTCCTGCTGTCAGTCGTAGACACCACCGCCGCCGCCGCCGGTGACTGCTGGCTAGGCAGGTCGACGCTTCCGAACCTGTCTCGGTGGCGGTTGTGATGGTCGCCGGCCTGCGGCCGCCCGCCCCGCACTCTTGTGATGCTCCCCGAGACGGCCAGTCGTTCCGGCCGGGGATTATGGAATTTAGTGGTGGCATGTTTTGCGCCCGCAACAAAGTTATACCGTCGGGGCCGCCCCGCGTCTGGTCGGTGGCGACAACACTGAAATAAACTCGTCTAAATGTAATGTGTCTGCCATATGGTCTCAGCTGATGAGTGCGTCGTAAAGCAACAGTCCACTCCTATGTCTGCGCTCGGCAGAATCCCGAGCGGGCCCACCCGCCGTCTGAGGGGACGAGTGGTCTAGGGGCAAGATGCTCGTCTCACAATCGAAAGGTTGTGGGTTCGAGTCTCACCTGTCGCTACTCTTCGCCCGCGACCAATCGGCGTGAGAGATTGGCGACGCTACATGACTCAACGGTCGACGTGTCGTAAAACCAATAACCAACCACCCGCCGTCTGAGTGGACCCCATGGTCCAAAGTTGTAGACAGGGGCTCGTGTTTTAAGGACGCTGCTTCAACCAAGACACGAGATTAGTCGAAGGTGGTTACTCTTGGTATCAAGGTGGCCGCTTCTTATGTGCACGCGGTGCTCTGCCGTACCTTCAACGGCAGACCGTATCCTGCCGAGTTTTTTTGTCGCACGTCCGAGCACTTCAGTCACGCCGCAGGGACGCGGGTCATTGGTAACACTTCTTCACATTCCGCCCAAAACTAAGATTGTTCATTAGATATCCTACCACTAGAGCGATCTTGTCGGAGCCTCGTGGTGGTGTTTATCTACCAGAAGTCTGGAGGTGCGTCAGTTCGGGCACGTGACTTCGATAATGGTACCACCCGAAGGCAGTTTGGCCTCGTAACAGCTCTGCCAATATACACTATGTCTGCGGTCATGGAGGCGTCATATAAATGGTGGAGCGCCTGTGTTTTGGTCTGGGGCATCGATTCGGCATTCGGAGGCGTTGTCGCGGGGGTGCCCTTCCAGCAATATGGCGCCTTTTTATCATGCAGCACCCTATCGGTCATGGGGCGTCTGTGCTCTATTGGTTATTTATTTTTAAGACTCGTCGACCGTTGAGTCGTGTAGCGTCGTCAATCTCACGCCGATTGACCGCGGGAGAAGAGTAGCGGCAGGTGAGATTCGAACCCACAATTTTTTCGATTTATAGACTGGCAACTCACGCCTGGGCTCTATTATACGAGGAACCTGGGAATCTGGGAATTTCGGAATGTTGCGACGTTGGCTTGTTCAGTCGCGAGGTGGTTGCTTGTTTACTTACGTAATTGGTGTTCAGGGAGTGCTCTTACCATAACGCCCAGACTTCCTCTGGATCCGCTCTTGCCTGGTGTTCCGAATTGTGCGTATTTCGGGAAGTGCATGGATGGAATTGTGGTGGGAGTGACATCTATCGGTACGCCTTAAAACTAGAGTTTGCAGTGTAGGAGGTGACTAGACATAAAGACATAAAAGATCAGTGCAACTATGAGCCACAGGCCCACAAGGGCCCTTCTTGGTTGCACTCTGGACACTGAACCAGTTGCCCACCAAATCCGTCGATCAGCCTTCCCTGGAATACCGAAAAGCAAGCCCTCTATTCTTATAATGATTGTCTATGCTGTTTTTAAAGATGTTCAGTGTGCTGCTACTGACAATGTTTTCTGGCAGCTGGTTCCAGTGTTCTACTACCCTATTGGTGAAGAAAGACTGTCTTAACCTTGTCCTGCTGTTATTTAATTAACTTTAATTTTGAATTGATGACCTCTAATTGCATCATTTCTGTTAAATTCAAACATTTCCCTGATATATCCCTGTTCCTGACCATGAACAAATTTAAAGACCTCGATGAGATCTCCTCTCAGCCTTCTATATCTAAGTGAAAACATATTCAATTTCTTCAATCTTTCCTCATATGCCAGGTTGCTTATATCAATAACCATTTTTGTTGCCCTCTTTTGTACTCTCTCTCTCTCTAAAAGCTAACAATCTTTTTCATAACTAGGGGACCAAGCTTGGACACAGTATTCAAAATGTGGCCTGGCGTATGCACCCTGGCACAGTAAAGCTTCCTGATGACTTCCTCACTTTTGTATGATACATTCCTATTTATTGCCCCAAGCATTCTTAATGCCTTCTTCCTGGCTTCTTTGGTCTGTTCTGATGCCCCCAATGTTGTGTTCAAAATAACACCTAAGTCCTTCTCCTGCTGAGTCACAGATAGTACTTGGCCACCCATCAAGTATGGAGCCTTCATATGCTGCCTACCTACATGCATGATTTTGCACTTATCAAAATTAAATTTTATTTGCCATTTTTCGGACCACTTCACAAGTTCGTCTAAGTCTTTCTGCAGCGAGACCTGCTCATTGTGTCCTTTTATTGCCCTAGACATTCAAATCATCCGCAAATTTAAAAACGTTACTGCTTAGGCCACTTTCAATGTTATTTACAAATATAATGAACAATAGTGGCCCCAGTACTGACCCCTGGGGGTCAGTACTGGGGAGACTAGATTGAGATGTGGCTGGGAGGTGGTGTAATGGTAATGGGGAAGGATCAGCGGATCACAACAAACTTGCAGTGGTAAAGTCGCCAAAATAAAGCCGATAGCGTGACTATGCAAACATTTTTTGAACGCTTTCGTCGACAACAGCTGGCATAGCGTTCGCCACACAACCTATCGTGATCTCCGCCCGTTCCAGGGCCTCCTGTAACGTGCGAACTGCGGGGGCCGCGCCCTTACCTTCCACTAGTGGCCCGCACGTCGAGTCGCATTTCCCATTTCCTTAGCATCGCTTGGGGCCCGTAAACTCGAAAGGCGGGGCCCGTAAACTCGAACTTCGTCCCATTTGGGTCAATTGTAGCAACTCCAGTCAAACTGCCGCCGAGACCGCCGCCGCCCTTGGACGCAGCTGCCACACACGGCGCGGGTGCAGCGGCCCAGCCGCCGAATGGCCGGGTCCGGCACCCGCTCAGCACTGGTTCCGGCACCCGCTCAGCACTGGTTCCGGCACCCGCTCAGCACTGGTTCCGGCACCCGCTCAGCACTGGTTCCGGCACCCGCTCAGCACTGGTTCCGGCACCCGCTCAGCACTGGGTCCGGCACCCGCTCAGCACCGGTTCCGGCACCCGCTCAGCACTGGTTCCGGCACCCGCTCAGCACTGGTTCCGGCACCCGCTCGGCAGCGGCAGTGGCGGCCAGAGCGAGTCGGAGCGAGTGGGAGAAGCCCCGGGCCCGGGGAAGCACGGATCACCGCCAACGGCCGAAGTCGGGTGAGCAGCGCACCGGAGACCAGGACGAACGGCGGCAGCTCGGGAAACGGAGCCAGGCGATCCCGCCCCGCGCAGGACAGCGCCGGAGCATGGACGGGGCAGGTGGAGACGCCCGCGGCAGGAAGGTGGCGCCGTCTGGGCGGTCCGAACTGCCGCGCCTTCTGGACCCCAATCACCGCCGAGCACCCTCCGCCGGCCAGGTCAACCGAGACGGCCGTCCGCCGGAGCCGTCGCAACAGTGCCGGCGGGGGATACAGCGCCGCGTAGAGGCCAGTGTGCACGCCGCTTCTCCAGCGTCTGGACGCCGCCCCTCCCCCTGCCCGTTCAAACACCTTGGCTCCGATCCCATGTCACACGGCCCTGTAACGCTCGCCGGCCGGTCGCCCCCCCTCCGCACGGCAGACGTGAGTCAGGGCGACTCGCCGACAGCGCACAGCGCACAGCGCACAGCGCAGTGCCCCGCCTTGGGGTGCCGCGTGAATCACCGCGGAAATGCGGTGAACCGGAGCATAAGCAACGGGTACACCCAAGCTTAGTAGGTTTTCAGATCTTGTATCTCTGCCTTGGTGACGTCAAATGCTAGAATATGGGATATTCTACCAGAATGTGGTGTATATATATGGTTGATTATAAAACCCTACCGTAGAATATACCAAATCGGTGAACTGGTGAACCGGCGCGGACGGGCGGTGGACACTACGCCACGGCAGGAGCCGTTATGTGCTCAGGTACGCTGTAAACCACCACACACATGCGGAGGACACTACTTCACGAGAGGCGCGGGTGTCCGCTGTGAACCGACACAGATGGGCGGCGGACATTCCTCCACGGCACACGCAGTTGTGCGCTGAGGTACGCTGTGAACCGACACCTATGTGCGGTGGACATTCCTCCACGGCGGGAGCAGGTATGCGCTTGGGTACGCTGTGAACCGACACGAACATGCACGTGAACACTCCTCTACACGGTTGCCGCCGCACCGCCGCCGTCATAATCCGGCTCGGTGGAACACCATGTGGACGCGCTGGGAGGGATTGGTGGAACACCCGGACGTGCTGAGACAGCTCGGTGGAACACCTTGTGGACATACTGAGAGGGCTCGGTGGAACATTCTGTGGACGTGTTGAGCGGGCTCAGTGGAACACCCCGTGGACGTGCTGAGGGGGCTCGGTGGAACACCCCGTGGACGCGCCGAGACAGCTCGGTTGAGGGCGCACTCACCAACAGCCCACTGGCACGGGCCGACTGGAGTCCCGACGTGTTAGCCGCTGTCGACAGGCCGACCGGAGTCGGTGCCGACCAGTGACAGGCGCTGCCAGGACTCGGTGCCGGGGACAGCGAACACACAAGAGGCTAGTGTGTCGTCACTGCCAGCCGGTCAGCTGGCGCATGTCCTCCGCCAACGGGCCGGCACCCGGCGTAGTTGATTGGTGCCTTGGGGCGCGCGAGCCGCCGCGGACGTGTGGTGAACTCGCCTGGTCTGCGGTGAACTGGCACAGGCCTGCCCGGGAACCCACTCCCCGGCAGGCGCAGTTGTGCACCGAGGTGCGCTGGGAATCGCCGCAGACGTGCCGTGGACACTACTCCACGCAGGGCGCAGCTGAGCGCTGTGAACCGACGCAGACGTGCCGTGGACACTACTCCACACACGGCGCAGTTGAGCGCTGTGAACCGACGCAGACGTGCCGTGGACACTACTCCACACAGGGCGCAGTTGAGCGCTGTGAACCGACGCAGGCGTGCCGTGGACACTACTCCACGCACGGCGCAGTTGAGCGCTGTGAACCGACGCAGGCGTGCCGTGGACACTACTCCACACAGGGCGCAGTTGAGCGCTGTGAACCGACGCAGGCGTGCCGTGGACACTACTCCACGCACGGCGCAGTTGAGCGCTGTGAACCGACGCAGACGTGCCGTGGACACTACTCCACACAGGGCGCAGTTGAGCGCTGTGAACCGACGCAGGCGTGCCGTGGACACTACTCCACGCAGGGCGCAGTTGAGCGCTGTGAACCGACGCAGACGTGCGGTGGACCTCTAAGTGGATTTTAGTGGAGTCTCCACTGAAATCCCCGTACATTCACAGTGCTTCCGTACTTCGTTCCCTATGGTAGCTGCACGGGACGTGTCAGCTGTCGCTAATTACTGCTGATAGGTTTGACAGTGCGCCTTGGATCAATCCGTGCCATTAGAGTGCCACGCGACAAAGCAATTACGCCAGTGCGGCCTCGGACGATAGCCGCTGACAAAACGGACACAAACCGGTACCGGCGGCGTCCTGTCTGGTCAGCCATCGATGATCCTGGAGGATTGTTGGGTGGACTTGCGCTTGGTCTGAACCGTGTCTCGATTCTAACCTACGACATGGGCCCTGTTCACAAAAGAAGCCACGATTATGCCGAAGTACGAATGCACGACATGTCAAGTGGCGAGCCGTATCTTTTCCAGTTTCACAAAAGTTAAGAGCCTGCGAATCGTGTTTAGTAATGTTGCAACTGCCATCAATTATCTGTTGTTTAGTGATTTGTGTTATAAGCAATGTTCTTCGACAAGATTATCGATTTTCTGTATAATTTTAGGGAAAATTGGGTTTTATTTTGACAAACATGGTGTTAAAATCAATTCCCGTCATTGGTTTGGCATCCCCATTGTTTTCCTGATGCAATGCTCTAACAGGAGCTTCCTAAAGTTAAGCGTAACGCCATTGGTTAAATTTATCAAGGTTACGGTACCGTGAACACATCCAAGTAAATGTTAATGTGTTCACGGTATCGTTGCCATTTTCTATTTTTATACCTCGCAATTTTCACTCGCCAAACACCATGAACAAAAGGATAAGTAGTTTCTCGCAATCTTACAATGGATGTTTTCGATGGTGATCCGAAAGTTATCTCTGATGATCATCCTCCGAATACGTACTGCTGAAGCTTACGACACTGAGGCCTCACGTATCTTTTATTCGTCAATTGTTGATACCTTGAAGCTAAAAAAAAAGTAATAGCTCGCGGTCGTAAAACAGAAGTATTGAAGAACTTTCGGAGTATTTTTCTACGAATGTGAGAATACCCGATCCGTCATTTTGATCTCGTAGATTCGTAGGCTTGATCAGGGATCAGGGATGAATCAGGGATGAATCAGGGATGTATGATGGTACATACATTTTGCCGTACAGTCGTACTTCCGTAGGTATTTTTTTAAAAAGTTCCTGAAGCAGGGACATGGCTGAAGGTCGTCAGCTGGATTCCGTCATCGTAGCGACGACACAATTCCCCGGCAAACATATACATATCATACTAATGGCAGTCTTTCAAAAGAGAGATATGATGTTGTAGTAGTAGTAGCAGTAGTAGTAGTAGTAGCATTATGTCGCTGACACCATACTATATTATATATATATATATATAATTCTGCATTTATACTTTTCTTATTTATGCTTTCTAGTTTTCGAACGCATTATCTTTGATTATCTGTAAGGTTATATAAAATATCTCCAAACGGTGCAATGATTAACACGGCTGTTATAATGTAAATAGTATAGGAAGTCAGCATATATGTGAAACAAATCTTGATTCGAAGTTATTATATTTTCTCGACGTTTCTACCAGCCTTGGCCATCTTCAGTAACTAACACAGTACGAATCACGTAGGTGCAATGCAAGCATACAAATTAGGTGATGATACATACAGTTTCAATTAGAACACTTCCTATTCTGACGGCACGCGTAAAATCAGAATGGAGCGCATACGAATATTCCGTGAAATATGCTCATCAGACATGCAATGGCCACAATGCAAACTACACAATACACAATACAAAATACCCATGATGCACAGAGCATACCGCAAGCATTAGGAACACTCATGCACTTATGTGGCTTATTTGGCCGCAGATGTCTATCATATAGGGGCAGATGGGTATATGTCTTTGTATGTCTCACGTCTCATCTACATTCGGGAGCTGTCTCACGAATGTAGATGGTTTCAGCTGCCGCCAGGCGCCGCTGATCACGACAGTGTAGCAGGATGGTAGTGTTAGCTGTGAGTAGGTGTTTGGTGAGATGTGTGCTGTGCTCTGTTGAAAGAGTACTTTTGAGCCACCATCCTGGAGGTGCATGGTGAGGCGGCGGCTGAGTGTAGTAGTTGTGTGAACGATTTAGTATACGCTACGGGTTTCGCAGTCCCCTGTAGTGCACTTGAAACGATATACTACGCCGTTCTGTTGCAATGTGGTAGGCTTGAATGTGTTGTTGAGTAGAACGAGGGATGCTGTTTTGGTCTCTGGTAGTAAACAACGAAAATAATTTTGTGATCATGCTGGTCAGTTGTGGTGTTTTTTTTTCAAGACAATGTCGCGTATTGCCTTTTCATCCTTCCTCCATGCAGGGGTGATCGTGTTTTTGTAGTGGACAGTTATGCATTTGCTGGTGCCATGAGGGGTTTGTCTGGAGTCGGCGTGAGTGATGCGCTTGTGCATCATGTCATGGGATAATTCGTCAAAATCGGTATTGCTATACCCGTTATTCACGAGCAGCTCACGTACGCGGGAGAGCTCGCGGTGAACGAGGTGCCACGAGACACAATACTTGATCGCTCTCCTCACGCACGCCCGGATCACACCGCGCCTGTAGCTATCAGTGCAATCGCCCTCGCCGTTAATGCATCGTCCTAGTTTTGTAGGCTTTACGTATACGTCAGTTTCGAATTTTTCACCACAAGCATCGATCATGAGGTTCAAAAAAGGAAGCGTATTACTAACATTAAGTTCTACGGTAAATCCTTGTCCAGATTCTGCCCCCAGTTTAGTTTTCAGAGCATGGAGATGATCAACACCGACCACATCAACGACAATATCATCTACATACCAAGAATACATGAACAGCCACTGACTTCATGCAATGCTTCTCCTTCAACATAGCTCATGTAGGCTTGTGCGAATAATGCACCTAGAGGGGAACACATGGCCACGCATGAACCTGCCCCAAAAATATTCGAATATATATACATATATATATATAACCTACATACACTATATCATGTTAATTAATCCATCAGGTGTAATTAATTAAGTATATTTGTTTTAATACTTATTCCAATGGTGGTGTTTATTTGCGAAAATTGCGTGTTTCGTCCTCATCGCAATCGGTAGAGGCCGCATGTCTACCGCACAAGAAGCACAATAGTGTATTCATGTAGTTACTACTTGTCTAAGCTGCACACGGGTAGCTTCATACAAAACAAAACGTATTGTGCACATTATGCCGAACGTATCCTCGCTTCTCGAAAGGTACCGGATGAAGATGGATTCTCATGCTCGTAGTGTTGAGAGCACAGTCCGAGAGCAGTGAAGCATCCGCTTTTGGTATTGACATTTTACAAGATACAGGAGCATGGTTTGTTCTCGACAAATGCACATCATTCGGCTCAAAGCAATGCATTTTTTAAACAATAGATAACTAACTCACGCAATTGGTGAGGAAGTTAGTGCTGGCAAGTGTACATGCTAATATACGTGTTGGCGATAATTGCCATGTTGGCTGCAATGTCTATCGCATACGTCATTCACCAGCCATATTCACACCTAATGCGGCTTTTATCCGCGAATTTCTGGCTAGCAATGTGATGGTTGCGAGGAAAACAATGCCGTGTTTTGTCCTGTAGAGGATTGCCTCCAGGAAAAAAGGAAGTCATTTGATGAACAAGTGAGTCAATGTGCGCTGCACGTTGCTGATTGCTATATTGCGGCATTCCACCGCACGCTTTACAATAGCTGAACCTGGAGCGATTTTGTAAAAGATCATTCCTTTGGCGTGCAAGGGCTATTTAAAGAGACACGTTGACAATGGAACCAATTGTTCAAGCCAGAAAAAAGGTAGGTTTATTTTTGTCTGAAGGATCAGATACTATCAGGCAAGTTTTATTGATGTTCGACAAGCAGCGCTGTCACACCCGAACACGGGGGTGAACACGCTTGTCTTATCCGGACAGGAGTGGAACACTATCCCGCCACACCCGGACAGGGGTGCAACACTGTCCTGTCTCACCCGGACAGGGGTGGATCTCACCTGTCACACCCGGACAGGGGTGGAACACACCTGTCACACCCGGACAGGGGTGGAACACTGTCCCGTCACACCCGGACAGGGGTGGAACACTCTCCTGTCTCACCCGGACAGGGGTGGAACACACCGGTCACACCTGGACAGGGGTGGAACACACCGGTCACACCTGGACAGGGGTGGAACACTATCCCGCCACACCCGGACAGGGGTGCAACACTGTCCTGTCTCACCCGGACAGGGGTGGATCTCACCTGTCACACCCGGACAGGGGTGGAACACACCTGTCACACCCGGACAGGGGTGGAACACTGTCCCGTCACACCCGGACAGGGGTGGAACACTCCTGTCTCACCCGGACAGGAGTGGAACACTATCCCGCCACACCCGGACAGGGGTGGAACACTCTCCTGTCTCACCCGGACAGGGGTGGAACACACCTGTCACACCCGGACAGGGGTGGAACACACCGGTCACACCTGGACAGGGGTGGAACACTCTTGTCGCACCAGGACACGAGTGGAACACACCCGTCCCACCCGGACAGGGGTGGAACACACCTGTCACACCTGAACAGGGGTGGATCTCACCTTTCACACCCGAACACGAGGGTGAACACGCTTGTCTTATCCGGACAGGAGTGGAACACTATCCGCCACACCCGGACAGGGGTGGAACACTGTCCTGTCTCACCAAGACAGGGGTGGAACACACCGGTCACACCTGTACAGGGGTGGAACACACCTGTTGCACCCGGACAGGGGTGGAACACTCTCCTGTCTCACCCGGACAGGGGTGGAACACACCTGTCGCACCCTGACAGGGGTGGAACACACCTGTCACACATGCACAGGGGTGGAACACTCCTGTCGCACCCGGACACGAGTGGAACACACCCGTCGCACCCGGACAGGGGTGGAACACACCTGTCACACCTGAACAGGGGTGGAACACTCCTGTCACACATGGACAGGGGTGGAACACACCTGTCACATCTGAACACGGGTGGAACACTATCCTGTCACACCCGGACAGAGGTGGAACACTCTCCTGACCTCCAACACGCGACCGGTCGCTGCAACCGATAATTGTCGGAACTCGATGCCGGTCGTTCGACCTCGACCGATCGACACGATCACTGTGACCCACTGATGCCGGTACCGAATACTCGGCGTTGATCACTTTCCTGTGCGTTTGGCTCAGTGCTGGTATCACTTGTTTTTCATTATCAGTGTCATTATATAAGACATTTCAAAAGCTGGTCATATATCACCAGCTTTCTTAATGAGTGAAGTTCGAAATAAGTTCGAAACTTCTAGACGTATGTGCTTCGAAATTTCGAACTGATATGTTTAAAACAGCTGCAAGCGAAGTCGTGGACTGACATATCCGGACAACGTTGTTATTGAAAATTCTCCCATGGCGTCCTCAGCAAAATAATTTGTCATCTCGTGACAAATTTTCATGCGAACTTCAGGACGGCAACATTGATGGCCCGAACTGTGTCTATGAGGTGTCCTGAAAGTGTGCATGAAGATGTATCGTCAGCTATGCAAAGTTATATGTTATGGAGAATTAAATGTGCGAACTTGTAGTACAGCCGCACATGATTCCATGCTCATCAGTTCGTTTACAGCTTTGCCTTGAAAGTATTTTATACAAGTTCGAACTCTTGGCATATATATGATTAGCTTTGGAAATATCATCTTACTGCTGCACACAAACACACGCACACAAACACACACACACACACACACACACACACACACACACACACACACACACACACACACACACACACACACACACACACGCACACAAACACTCACCCACACACCCACATTTTATATATATATATATATATATATATATATATATATATATTTATTCATTTATTTATATCAGTGACGTGACCAAGGAGTGGACGGCGGGGGGGGGGGGCGGCTGTCGTCCCATATTGCGCTCCCACGGGCCCCTGGCGCGGCCCCTAGGGCCGTGCCAGGGACACGTACATAATCGTCGTCAAGATAGTCATGGAGGAAATAGAAAGGCCAACAGCACATTTTATGGTTGTTGTCGGATCCATCAGAATGTCTGCCAGCTATTGCAAATATTCACTGACCCTTAAGTACGCTTACGGGCCTCTATCAAACTTACGGGTGTGCACGAACCCTTTCGAACGCCTACGGGTCCGTATTAACGTCTACGGACACTCACAGACGCCTACGGGCCCTCACGGACGTCTACGGGCCCTCACGGACGTCTACGGGCCCTCACGGACGTCTACGGGCCCTCACGGACGCCTACGGGCCCTCACGGACGCCTACGGGCCCTCACGGACGCCTACGGGCCCTCACGGACGTCTACGGGCCCTCACGGACGTCTACGTGCTGTTACGAACGTTTAAGGACCCTTATGGACAGACTTGTGCTCAACTCAAATTTTTTTAATCGGCTCACATTTGACTCATGGATCTTGAGATCCGATTCAACTCATGATTCACAGCAGGTCAAAATTATTTGATTCGACTCAATTCAGACTCAGAGCTACAGAGATCCGATTCAACTCATGACTCAAACATAAATTTGAATCGATTCAGATCCGACTCAATGGTATCAGACTCATAAGCCGTATGATTTTGTGTGCACTGCTCACACACTATATATATATATATATATATATATATATATATATATATATATATATATATATATATATATATATATATATATGTATATATATATATATATATATATATATATATATATATATATATATATATATAATGAGGTGAAAACAAAGTTATAGCAAAAATAATTTATTTGACAGACAGTTTGATGTCAATTCATCTTCATCTGTCTAATTAAAGAAGGGAATCAGTATTTATTCACACTAACGAAGATGCTCCAACATCGAAACATCTGTTGAATATATTATTTTTGCTATAACTTTGTTTTCACCTCACATTATTTATCATTCGTCATGCACTGTAATGGTTGATATATAGGATAAATTATACAGATAAATGAACATGCATGTGCATAAAGTAATTGACTCAAACAGATTAACGAGATGAATTGTTGTCAATGCATATGCAAAGTAATGAGTGCATAATACCTCAATCCACATCAGCATGATGCACACACAACCTAAATCATATACCTGACACACATCACCTAACTGCAACATGGCACCCAGGTTCTGCACTGCAATAGGTATCTGCACAGAATATGATTGCGTTGGTCTGTTGCCCCCACGAAGTTTGCTTGGTAGCAGGCTTGAAGGTTTCCCTTCACCATTGGTTTACACCAAATTTTACCGACTTTCTCTATGCTATCTTGCATATTTTATGGAAATATAGGGTACTTTGACGTATTCTAATTGAAATACCTATTCTTTAGCTTCATCAAAGGGTATCCTAAATGACCCAGTAATAATCGTCCTGCCAAACAATGTGCCATTTCCGGCAGGCTCACCATCAAGTGCCTCCAAAATAAAGGGTTTGTTCCTGATATTGGTAGGCTCCCTCTACCATCCATTTTACATGTTCAAGTTGTCACCCTCGTTCAAGAGCGAAAGAAAGGACAGTCAAGGGGGCGCTAAGTGCTCCATAGCTTCTTCTCCCCATTGGCAGGAGAGTTTCAGTTGAGTTGCAAGTTTCAGGAGGGCATTCCTAGATCACAATGGTGTTGTACATAAATGCTCAATTATGCATGTATCATCAACAATCCATGCAAGTTTCACCAAGGAAGAATGCATCATGCCCTGGATCTAGCTGGCCTGGAAAAACTGTTTTCAACAACTGCTGTATGTCAATGTAGGTAGGTAGGTAAATGTTTGGAAAAATAGGCTGATCCTAGATTTTGGGAATCCTGAACATTATCCTTTCCAGAAAATTATTTGTTGTTTTTTCATCTGGAAGTTGAAGTTCCTAAGTTATTAACTTTTGACAACGAACTGCTGTGATCAGGGAAAAGTGCTCAAAATTCACTGAAATGGGTGCAAGTTGAGTTACCATGCATAAGGTTTGAATAAAAATATTTTCCATACTGGATGACTATAAAATATTTCTCTCCAAACGCCGGATTAGAATGCACAAATCCGATCTTGTCTATGCATGAGAATAAAATGTTTCGGAACAAATGCTCACTGGAAAGAATGGGAAAAGATTATAACTCACCTGATGAGCAGAATACAAATATATTTGCTAGGAAGCAAATTCAAGTGACCATTGCGTATGATTTGAGAAAAGTTCTGCAACCAAATTTCTACCATTTTTTTAAAACTTCGAATGACGTCATGCGGGCTTGAAGGAAAATTTTGATCTCCCTTCTTGTAAGGGTAACTTGGGTTTGTTATTTGTCACACAAACCGACGCAATTTATTCAGTGCAAATGGCTGTTCCAAAAAAAGTGCATGGTCGTTTCAGTTCCCTATTATTTTTCACAATCACATCCCATTTCTGTGTTGTGTTTCTGGCACTAGAATTGACTCATGCATGATACTGATTGTGAATACCAAGCTTAGCATTAATACTTTTTTTGTAGTTATTGTTACCCGTTTTTGGTAAATAACTTAAGTACACCTCATTCTTTACTCACTGGCAGCTGATAAGTTGACAATTGTAATGCTAAGCATTAATAATTATACTGTGTTTTTACTCCCTACCTTGTGTCATGGCATACTATTTACAAAGATACATGCTTTATATCATTTGTTCATAACTTGCATTTGAGTCGCAAGACTCAAATGACTCATTGTGATTCAAATGATTGACTCGTGATTCAACTCATTTAAAAAAAGAAAGATGTGATTCAACTCGTGACTCAAGATATGTTTTTGGGAAAATAATCGATTCAACTCACGACTCATCCATAAATGATTGATTCATGAGTCGATTCTCGATTCAACTCGAGTCGAGCACAAGTCTGCTTATGGAAGTATACGGCCTCTTACGAATGTCTACGGGACCCTTAAGAATGCCTGCGGACCATTGTTAATGTCTACGTATTTTGCTAATGTTTGCAAGACTTTACCAACGTGTTCAGGCCCTTACGAAAGTGTCCGGGCCCTTAAGAACGTGTACGGGACCTTTGAACGTGTATGGGACCTTACGAACGTGTACGGGACCTTACGAACGTGTACGGGACCTTACGAATGCGCACGGCCCCTTGCGATAGTGTACGGGCCCTTGCAAAGGTTTACATACCCCTTACCCCGTACCGAATACGGAATCGACATCTTTTCCAATGAGCTAGATGCATGTTAAGGCGGTCTGCATTCCTGGTTTATATAAGCTCCATGTTTACCTGCAATTTGAGGAGGGTAGTTGATCTAACGATACAGGTTCCCCATTAGGATTAAAAAGAGAGACAACACACGTGTTTTACTGGAAATACGCTCCATTTTACGTAATGAAGTGGCCGAAATATGAAGACTTTAAAAACTGTGCTGTAAAAACTGTGTAAAAACTGTGTAAAAACCGTTAAAAAAAAAGTCGAAACACCAATCGACAATTTCGCTCCCTCATTGAGAAATTATACAAATATTGGCTACTTCCGTGATATTATATATATATATATATATATATATATATATATATATATATATATATATATATATATATATATATATATATACATATATGGCGATCCATTTACATTCGAGGTGTCGAGAAAGACAATGGATGGGAAATTACCTCTCCTCACCAACACGGAGGACGACAGTTCCTTATGTTTCAAATTTCCATGGAAAATTACGAAATTTCGTGCAAGCACCGACACGGTTTATTTGCCATGTCGTTCAGATATCTTTTGTAAAACTTGCCGACGCTAAGAGGATTTTCAGCATCCAATCCCTTGATTCCTTCATCCCAAAACGGTCTCGGCCATTACTAACCGTTGTCAAGTACACCGGCGTCGGTCATTACTGACAGTTGTCCAATACACCGGCGTCGGTCATTACTGACAGTTGTCCAATACACTGGCGTCGGCCATTACTGACAGTTGTTCAATACACTGGCGTCGGTCATTACTGACATTTGTCCAATACTCTGGTGTCAGCCATTACTGACAGTCGTTCAATACACTGGCGTCGGTCATTACTGACAGTTGTCCAGTACAATGATGTCGGTCATTACTCACAGCTGTCCAATACACTGGCGTCGGCCATTACTGACAGTTGTCCAATACACTGGTGTCGGCCATTACTGACAGTCGTTCAATACACTGGCGTCGGCCATTACTGACAGTTGTCCAATACTCTGGTGTCAGCCATTACTGACAGTCGTTCAATACACTGGCGTCGGTCATTACTGACAGTTGTCCAGTACAATGATGTCGGTCATTACTCACAGCTGTCCAATACACTGGCGTCGGCCATTACTGACAGTTGTCCAATACACTGGTGTCGGCCATTACTGACAGTCGTTCAATACACTGGCGTCGGCCATTACTGACAGTTGTCCAATACTCTGGTGTCAGCCATTACTGACAGTTTTCCAGTGCACTGGTGTCGGTCATTACTGACAGTCGTCCAATACACTGGTGTCGGCCATTACTCACAGCTGTCCAATACACTGGCGTCGGCCATTACTGACAGTTGTCCAATACACTGGTGTCGGCCATTACTGACAGTTGTCCAATACACTGGCGTCGGCCATTACTGACAGTTGTCCAATACACTGGTGTCAGCCATTACTGATAGTTTTCCAGTGCACTGGTGTCGGTCATTACTGACAGTTGTCCAATACACTGGTGTCGGCCATTACTGACAGTTGTCCAATACACTGGCGTCGGCCATTACTGACAGTTGTCCAATACACTGGTGTCGGCCATTACTGACAGTTGTCCCGTGCGCTGATGTTGGTCATTACTACCGGTTGTCATTTCAAACGAGGAAGAGATCTGCAGAGGAGATTTACAAAGACTTGTCCATATTTCACCAAGCTATTTTAGCCTGGGAATGTTTCAAGTAGGTCACGGCATACGGCACCCTTGCTTCCGCATACTGATGACCTCCAAGGCAACAAGTTGGCTGAGGTGGATCAAGCTGCACGATTAGCATAATGTCCCGACATTGCACCACAAAATAGATCCATCATAGTCCCATGGATTTCACCTTGCACTGATGGACGGGTTTGGCTCCTGGCGAACTCCCCAAGTATACGCTGAATATTCTTGTTGCACGTACCAGTGACAGTGCTGGTATCCACGTGGCTGTGACACCATTGCAGTAGATTAGATGCGATGGATGTTCCTGTTGTACATTCCAGTGGCAGTGCTGGTACCCAGGCAGTGGTTGTGACACCATTGCAGCAGATAAGATACGATGGCTATTCCTGTTGTATGCACCAGTGACAGTGCTGGTACATACCAACGCAGTGGCTGTGATACCATTACAGCAGATAAGATGCGATACAATCTGTACGCATGGCGTCGGCATTAAGCCACTGAAAACAGCGGTCTCCGTCCGTCGTGTGTTCACCTCATTCGCCAACCGTCGTTGAAATTGTATTGCATTTACGGCTAAGGAGGTCCGACGCATCGCGATACATCGCATAATGCTTGAATAATTGAGTCGGCTTTGCGCGGAGCCCGATAGCGAAGTGGTC
>JAOTOM010003413.1:0-17500 GCA_034440615.1 Ashinkailepas kermadecensis
TCTCTCTCTTTCTCCCTTTCTCTCTCTGTGTCTCTGTCTGTCTGTCGCTCTGTCTCTATCTCTTTCCCCTTTCTCTCTCTCTCTCTCCCTCTCGGTCGGTCTCCAATCAAACGCCAAACACCTGTTTCCCAAGAAACATTCCACCCGACCGAAGGCGCCGAGTCGAGGGTTCATGACCTTTGGGAAGGGATACGGCAATAACCGCTATCCTGGGTAACTCGTGAATTCTCCCCGGGTACTGGGTCACTAACCCATAGCACCACGTGTCTACGAGACTTCCTCCTGCTTAAATGGTACCGGGTAATAGTACCGCGCAACTGAACTCAGGAAGTTGATTAATATATGGAACTGGGGATAACGTTCAACCCTGAAAGGAAATGGACTTGAGACTCAAGATAATTATACAGGACCTTGTGGGCTGTTGTGTGCGTTTTGTGTCACACCGAGATAGGCCTGATACTTTTAAGCGAGCAAGAAGTAAACTATGACTTTAAACAAATCCCTTGACCCGATACGAGGTCACTCACGCTCCCGTGTATCGTCCGTTCGTCAACTGTATCACGTCATCGTGATGCAGGAGCCCTCAGCATCCTACATGTGGCTGGACAGAATACAAACATTGCAATTTAAACCTGTAATATCGGTTAGTTAGTTAGTTATTTGGGCGCGCCGACTACGAGGTCATTTAGCGCCCATCTGTAATATCGGTGACCCCGGTCGACTTGGCTTCATCTAGGACACCGCATCCCTTTAAGTGTTGCTACCGGGCGGTTGTTCAGAAAGTGTTGAGGGTATGTTACGTGGAGAATGTTAAAGGGTATGTTCGTGAATTCCCCAGCTAGCATAAAAGAAACCCCGGTATTTTAGTTGCGAAATCTCCAAATCTTTGTATACGTTACGAATATGCAAATTATAGCATTGGGATGCGTCAAAATGCAGTAGGAAATCGTGTACGTTGTGGCCAGATTTGCGTCGATTGGCATGCGAATGCGCGGGTGATGACGTCCCTGTGGAATATTCAGACGTAACCCCATGACTACCCATGCGGAAAGCCTTTGAGCTGTCAGATTCAAGGAAGGCAACCGTGCGCTCAAACGGAACCCCCTGGCTCGCCGTGGATTGATCCACGCTGACCTTCATGATAGAACAGGAAGCTAGGGTGAATCGGTGATGAAAAAACCCAACGTTACACTCTCAATTCAGGCTCAGCTAAGGCAAATTGGTCAATAACATCTAGGTACAGATAAGTAAATTAGGATCTTCCCCCTTCCTGCTCACTCTCCATGTATTCCACTACAAAACAAGTTATATGATTATAACGTACACAAACCACACGTAATATGATGCTTAATCTGCTGTCAAAAACCATTGCATGCACGAATGAGCTACATGTGAAAATACTCCCGCTGGAAGCATTAGCTGAACGTGAATATTGGTGGCGAAAATCTCGCAACTGCCGAGGATCGAACCACGTCCAGAAGGCGAAATTTCGTACATTGTCTGCATTCGTGCTCAGAACATTGTCAAACGTGATCGATAACTGCGTAAAATCGACTTCATTTTGAAGAGGAATACAGTGGCGAACATTTTAACGTGAGGTCTGATGTGAGTCACTACAATAATAAGGCTAGGGGAACCCAGAAAGCAATCAGATGTCATACTTTATGCTAAATTCCCGGGCAAAGGTCACTAACAAACATCTCCTGACTTGAAAAAGGGAAACCGCAAGCGTTTCAGACCTAGTGATGCGAAATATTGCTCCCACACAAAGACGATTATCAGTGCAATTCTTCCGATACCATCTGGGGATACCAGCATAATGGTTCATGCAACACAATTCAGTCGCATGCTAAATCAATGTGTCCCTTATGGGACCGCTGATCTCCGCCGACCACAAATGATACATGAGAAAACAAAACCTGGCCGCTACGCTCTATTAACGAAAAATGGTAGCTCTACCTGTTCGGAACTGGCTGGTTAATGGTTTTACGACACGTCGACCGTTGAGTCATGTAGCGTCGCCAATCTCTCACGCCGATTGGTCGCGAGCGAAGAGTAGCGACAGGTGAGACTCGAACCCACAACCTTTCGATTGTGAGACGAGCATCTTACCCCTAGACCACTCGTCCCCTACCTGTTCGGAACAACGACGCACACGCGAAACACATGGACTCGCTAAGTTATTCTCGCACAGATTTGCCAAAATTAAGTGAAACCTGCATGTCTCTCTCCAAGTGCCTGCATTAACTTTAGCCGTCTGTACTGATGTGTTAAAATTTTGGCCGATTGTCCGTGTTCGAACTTGCGATACGCACGTTGCATAGCTTATTGACACTCAGGGCCATAGGAGGATGCCTCTAACTGATCCAAGTGTCTCCCCATGCCCTGAACCCGTCCGTAAGGATTGCTACATGAAATGCTGAATGGCGGAAACAAACATTTGGCGGCAGAAAACAAACGTATGCGCATAAAGAAGAGAAGTGCAGGCCTTTGTACGCTCCTTGTCAATGCTTAACTTCTTTCATCCTTCAAATTATCGTACGCGACAAGCTGCATTCCACGCGCGTGACGTCCGTTTGCCCGGTACATTAAGTCTAGAAGCAAGTTAGCAACACCGACGTTATTTTCCAGACAAAGAGGTAAACAAGCCGCAATACGATTCGCTTGAGGCTGGATCTATGCTGATGCAGTTAGTTAGTTATTTGGGCTTTAGGGCGCTTCGACCAGTTTTGATCATTCGCGCCCACACATGAATCACACGAAAATGAGAACGTTACTCCAGGTGAATAACTTATAAATGTTTGGGATAATTCGCTAAACATTGATGGGTATGTAGGAAAGTTCCTATATCGGCTTGAGTGATAGCCTATGACCTCGGCGTTTCGCGATAACCCGGTTGTGAAAGCACCAATGTCCTCTGAGCTGCCTGTATTGCACTGCAGCGCTAGAACGAACACATGAGACAGTTAGACGCAGTACAGAACTTTCTTCTATGAAGGAAAGCCGTGAGATGCCTTTCAGAAGAATTTAAAGTCCGAAATTAGATGGAAATTTAACAGGCACGGAAGCGATCGACACACGTCCGCGCGCTCCGAGTGTCCAGCCCCGACTAGCGGCCGACCGCGCGGCCGCTGGCGACGCTCGGAGGCCCCTGACCTGTCATTGGTTGAACAGCGTAAAACGCCCCTAGACGCGTCACCATCCGGGTTCCAGAACCGTCTGGTGGCTTCGAGACGGCGGAAGTCGGCCGGCAGCCAGAGGCCCGTGGGGGTGTTACATCTACGGTATACTTTTACAGTCGGTAGGCTTACGGGGTCACGTCATTTACAGTTACGGGACAGCCAAAAGTATAATTTCTAGTAACTCTGTTACAGGTATATGTCAACTCCTTTTCACGGCAAAAATGTTCATTGAACATTAGCAGGCTTCCACGATGGTCCAAACAAAGTCTACCGTGCAATCCATGGAAACTCGCCCTCGGGCTTTGTACCGGTCAGTACATGTTTTGCCCTTGAATGCTGAGGGTCGGGTAAACATTCGGAGGTGTAAAACCCCAAGTTGGTGCCATTAAGGAACGGCCAGTGCGTTGACCATTACATCGTCAAACGAAGGGCATCCCGAGGGTGGTAAGACCCGACGGGGTCGATGGATAAGCTCGCAAGCAGCGGCGCCCTAATTTTGGTTCGGGATGAAACGCTGTGCGCACAGCTTAGGTAGCATAACCAAAAACGGTCAGGTTGGGTTTCCTTCCCCGTCTCAGTTATTCCAGTAGGCCTGGGTCACTTGATTTTATCACAGGCAGGAAAGATGAAGTTTGGCGTTCCGTAAACCCCCATGGATAGGACAGGCAGGGGATTTTTGGGGTCTCCCTATATGACCCCGGAAAGGATAGGTTAGAAAGACGATTGGGGAACCACCTCGACCGATTTGCGGCCCAGGTCCACCTGTGGGAGTGGCTGCCGATCGAAAGTTCCAGCATACAAGTCCCGACAGGGCGACTGATTTAAGGTTAGGTAGGCCGGCCATTATTACCCAAGCCCAGACATGAGACCCAATCAGAAACTAACTGAATGTCGCAGTCCAGTGTTATCGAGCCTTCAGGGCAGTAACGGAAATAGTAGTCTATCATATACAACCCATAGTGTCGCGTCAGCTGGTCACAGTTGTGGACCTAAGCACGGGTAATTAACATTTAACTTTGGTCTAGGAAGCCCTAAGCAACGGTCTGAGAGAGTAAAACTCGCTGAATGCGCACGTACCACTGGAAGGGAAAAATATCGGGTCAACACGTTTTAGTAGAGAGCGAATGTTCGGAATGGAAGATGGAAACGAATGGATTACGTAGGAGCGTGCATGAAGTAGCTATGGGTAGTTAAGGACCATTGGGAGCTGTTGGGACTCGGCGTACGCATCTAGCTGTCAGAATCCATCGTTGCCAAAATATGACCCAGGATAATTACCTAGGCCCTTAATTTTCAAGTCTGGTGCCTGTGGGGGCATTGCTGGTGGAGGACACGGAGGGAAATAAGAGGGATTACAGTACTAAGACGGCCCCGAAGCTGGACGAGGGCCGGTAACGGACGCTTTTCCAATTCCAATGTCCACCCATTACTCTTATGAACACCTCCCCCATAAGTTTCTCCAACCACGCGGTTCCTCTAGCCTTTCCTAGCGCCACGACCAAGCTAGGTTCACTCACGAATGGAAGTGGTGACAGTTAGAAACTTGACCTCGCTATATATATTTGTGTCAGGATGGACGAGTTACGGGGCGCCGACAAGATGACTATACGACGACATGATGATATGACATATGATGACAGCTCATATGATAGTGGATTCGCGTGTCACCCGCTCGCTGTGGACCGCACCGGCTAGGGAGCCGGCCCACCGGATACGAGGTCGGCACGGATCCGAGAAAACCCGCCCAGCGCCCGTGAGTGTAGCAAACATGACCACCTGGCGGCGGCCGTGCGGAAACATCTGGCTCAAGGGCGCACCGTAGTGCGCGTTCGACGTCACCACCACAGAAATGGAGCAAGACAGACCCAACACACAAGGGCGTCGCCACCGGGGGGGGCAGAGGGGCAGTCGCCCCCCCTGCCGTGAGACTGGGGGGGGGCGCCGCCCCCGCCCCGAAATTTGAGGAGGCCCCTATCCGGAAATGCACAGGGAAAAAAAGGTGAGCAAGGAGGCCGACGAGGCCCCCGAAAAATATAATCAGGTCCTATAAGAGACGTAGGATAGACATTGGGAGGAGGCCCCCAGGACGAAAAGGATGCTACCGAGACGGGCAAGAAGCCACCCAGGTAATAGAAAATAAGGAATGATAGGATGCCCACAGCATTGCAAAGGAGGCCACCAGGATTGCAAAGCAGCCCCGTAAGATAGCCAAGGAAGCCCCCAGGATTGCAAAGGAGGCCCCAGGATTACAAAGGAGGCCCCAGGATTGCAAAGGAGGCCCCCAGGATGGCAAATGAGGCCCCAGGTTGCAAAGGAGGCCACATGATTGCGAAGGAGGCCCCCAGGATTGCAAAGGAGGGCCCTAGGATGCAAAGAAGGCACCTAGGATTACAAAGGAGGCCCTCAGGATTGCAAAGGAGGCCCCATGGTTGCAAAGGAGGCCCCCATGATTGCAAAGGAGGCCCCCATGATTGCAAATGAGGCCCCCATGATTGCAAATGAGGCCCCCAGGATTGCAAAGGAGGCCCCCGGGATTGCAAAGGAGGGAGGCCCCCATGATTGCAAAGGAGGCCCCCAGGATTGCGAAGGACGCCCCCAGGATTACAAAGGAGGCCCACATGATTCCAAAGGAGGCCCCCAGGATTGCAAAGGAGGCCCCAGGATTGCAAAGGAGGCCCCAGGATTGCAAAGGAGGGCCCCAGGATTGCAAATGAGGCTCCAGGATTGCAAAGGAGGCCCCCAGAATTGCAAATCAGGCCCCCATGATTGCAAATCAGGCCCTCAGGATTGAAAAGGAGGCCCCCAGGATTGCAAAGGAGGCTCCCGTGATTGCAAAGGAGGCTCCCGTGATTGCAAAGGAGGCCCCATGATTGCAAAGGAGGCCACATGATTGCAAAGGAGGCCCCATTATTGCAAAGGAGGCCCCCACGATTACAAAGAAGACCCCCAGGATTGAAAAGGAGGCCTCCAGGATTGCAAAGCAGACCCGTAGGATTACAAAGGAGGGCCCCATGATTGCAAAGGAGGCCCCCAGGATTACAAAGGAGACCCCAGGATTGCAAAGGAGGCCCCCAGGATGGCAAATGAGGCCTCAGGATTGCAAAGCAGACCCGTAGGATTACAAATGAGGCCCCCATGATTGCAAAGGAGGCCCCCAGGATTGCAAAGGAGGCCTCCAGGATTGCCAAGGAGGCCCCCAGGATTGCAAAGGCCCGCAGGATTGCAAAGGAGGCCCTCAGGATTGCAAATGAGGCCCACAAGTTTGCGAAGGAGGCCCCCAGGATTGCAAAGGAGGCCCCGGGATTGCAAAGGAGGCCCCAATACGGGAAAGGAGACCCCAGAAAATGAGAGGAGGCCCTAAGACGGAAGAGAAAGCCAGTGGATATGAAATGAGGTTTCGGAGACGCAAACACAGGCCCCAAAACGGGTAAGGTTCCACCAAGATAGAAAAGGATGATCCAGAAACGTGGCAGGAGACACCTAATTCGGAAGAGGACGACACAAGATTGGAAATGAGACCCCATGATGAATGAGGAGGCCCGTAAAGCAGGAGAGAAAGGCCATTAGATAAGAGGAATGGTTCCCAGGCGAGAAAGAAGGCTCCAAGACGGTTAAGAAAGTCCCCATAAAATGACAAGGGAATTGGGATAAGACAGGTTGCTTGTAATTTGGAAGAGGAGGCACCTGGGAGAGAAGAGGAATCCACCAGGAGGTAAGAGGCCACCCTTAAAATGGGAAAAGATCGAATGAAAACGCAGAGCAGGAGGCCCCCATGACGTGAGAGTAGGCCCCTAATTTGAACAAAAAAGAAAAAAGAAAAGGTTTCTAGAAGAGAATAGGAGGTCCATGCCGGACTTGAGAGGAGTCCCTCAAGACGAAATAGGAGGTCTCCAGGACCGAATGAGGCCCCGAAGACCGGAAGGAGTTCCCAGGAAATGAGAGGAGGCCCTTAAGCTGGGAGTGGTAGCAGGTATGGAAGGAGGTGAGGTTTCCAAAATTGAAGATGCCCTCAAGACGGGTTGGCTTTGCCAGGACAAAGGAGGGCCCACGAGGCGTGGCAGGAGGCCCCTAATTTGGCAGAGAATGCCCCTGGAACATGAGAGGAAGCCCCATGCCATGTTAAAGGGGCCCCAGGATGTAGGAGGAGGCCCTCCAAGACGGGAGAGTGGGCCATATAATATGGAGGATGGTAGGACACGAGAAGACATCCAAAACCGGTAAAGAGGCTCCAGGAAATGGGACGAGACCCCTAAGACGCGAGAGGAGGCCTATAATTTGCAAGAAGCTCCTAAGAAATTGTACAAGTCGTGCCGGGGTACTTTAAAATCACGACATGGTCCCAAAAAGAGCCGGCCGTGGCCACTGAAAATCACGCTGAGCCTGGGGGTACCAAAAAGTTACGGCCGGACCATGAAAATCACGCTAGGGGCACGACAGGTCGTACCGTTCCCTGAGTCTCATTGGGACACAAATGAAGCCCGGGCGACGAAAAACAATCCGGACAGGGATAATCACTCTAGGGCCCCAACAATGACACCAAAAGCCTCCAAAACGTGTTGGACGCCCAAAAAGTGTCGCGGTCGCTAAAACTCGCGCTAGGGATCCAAGCAAATGACGTCGGGACACAAAAGATTACATTGGACTCAAAAACGTCGCGTCGAAGCCCTTGAAAATCACACTGGGGCCCAAAAGGTCGCGCCAGGCTCCAAAAGTTGCAGCTGCCCTAACAAATCAATTCTCAACCGGGATGTCACTCTACGGCATCAAACATTGGGTCAGTCCCCCCAAAACCCGTTGGGCACCGGAAAAAAACGTGTCAGGACATCCAGAAAAAAATCGCACCGGGAGACCGAAGAATCGTACCGGGACCAAAAAATATCACATAAGGATCTTTAAAAAGATAGAACTCGATGTAAAAAAAAAGTTCATACCGACACTCGATCGAATCGACCCCAGCACCGGCAAACTAAGAACAGGTCCGGAAAAAATTACCCGGAGGGCTTTTACACTCCGAAATGTGCCATCGGCTGAAAAAAAAACTCCTTCGGTGGCCGCAGTGGCATATCAAAGGGGCAAATGTCCCCTCCCTCCTAAGAGGGATAAGCTCCCAGGAATCATGCTGGGCCTCAAAAAGTCGCGCTGGGCCACAAAAATTCGCGTCGGACCACCAGAATTCGCGCAGGGGGCTGACCCGATAAATACGGCGGGCCCAGACAACTCGCTCCGAGACCCCAAAATCTGCAACAGGTACCGCCAAGATCGCGTATTTATCAAACCCGAACCGGTTCCACAAATATCGCGTTCGGGACCCACAATTCCCATCGGTAGTCCCAAAAATTTGGTCTGGGCATCAAACATTCACGTCGGGTCTCCCAAAAATTGGCCTCTAGGGCCCCATATAAGCACAGTGTGACCCCGAAAATCACATCGGTATCCCCCCCCCCCAAAAAAAACAAGCCGGAGCCTTCCAAAATAAGGAGAGATTCCAAAAAATAACTGTCCGGGTCAGGAAAATGTCTCTGGAGCACCGAACATATCATCAGATGCCTTCACAAATCGCGTACGGCCCAGAAAAACATACCGGAGCTCGAAAAAAAATCGAGGTAAGATACAACATGGCGCCAGGGGCTGGAAAAGTCATGCCGGGATTCGGACTTTAAAGAAAATTCAGAAGAGATCCACAAAAATCGCGTTGAGCCCAGGAAACTGGCGTTGGGTCCCCGGAACCACGCGCCTGGGCGCGATACGTCGCGCTGGAACCCAGACAAAATCGCACCGAAGCCCAAAAATTGTACTGGGGCCCCACAAATGTGCGTCAGAAGCCCCAAATAAACACAGCGGAACCCTGAGAGCACAACGGGGGCCGAAAGTGCAACTGGCCCTCCAAAGCGCGCAGTCTCGCAAAAAGCGACAGGGCCTTAAAACATGCGTTGCAGCCTTAAGTAAACATACCAGAGCTCTAATAAAAAATACACCGGAAGCTCGCAAGGCACACAGGGGCCATGCGACCGCACAAGGGCCTGAAAAAAGAGGCTGGGCCGCAAAAAGCAGCATGGCCCAAAACGAACAAAAAGACCGAGCACTAAATAAACACATCGGGATCTTTGAAAGCGCCCCGACACTTAAATCAAAATCATCGGTGCACAAAAAAGCAACAGAACCATAAAACGAGCAGGGGTTTCCAAAATGTGCTGGGCTCTTAACAAAACTGGATTGAAGCCCTGCCCCTAAGACACATCCGTAGACGAAGAAAGACGAAACGGGTCCAAAAAAGAACACTGAGGCAGGGCCTCGGTTTGGTAGCCAATCTGGGAGCATATTGAATCAAAGATATGAGGTGCATCAAAGCTCAGCGGGTATCCGCATTTCTTAACCACCATAAAATGTTGGATGTAGGGAACTAATGATCGAATTTAATTGATCGAATTTTCTCAGCGAACGTCCATACGAAGCATTCCATCACGCCAAATATGGCGCAAGTCTATGACGTGGCAGCAATTAGCAAAACGTAGGAGGCCTAGCAGAAACCGTAGCATCGCACGAAGTGTGGCGAATGCGCCGAATGCGCCGAATGCGCAAGATGGGTGTGCATGTGCACGAACGTTAGCGTCGTGGCAACCGGGCGCTATGAACTGGAATGTCTTAAATTTGGAAATTTTACATTTTAAAGTGATTTGCATAGGTATATTCTCAGCAGTGTGAGGTGACTTATCAAGGGATACCAAGAGGAAACATTCTAGCAGAGTGGGGGATTTAGGGTTGAAATCCCACGAATCAGAAACGATAGTGGTAGATTAGGCCCCTCCATAGGACAATTTAGTTGATCACTAATTATTTTATTTAAAAAGGTTCCCTTTGACAAAATAGTGGTCGAAATCCGATGACTTTTTAAAGGGATAGATGGGCCACTCCAAATACGTTCCTCACCCTTCCCCTTGACGCAAATATAGGTATGCCACTGGTCTCCCAATAATTTTCAGAAACATGGGGCAAAGCCAACATTGAGGGGGAAAATTCCCCCTCACAAGCATACAAAACAACGCCGATGCCCCATACAAATTGAGAGGAATGATGTTTTTAAATGCATTTTCTTCCTACAAACTTATCTTCTGTGATTACAGCCTACATGATTAGAGCTTCCCAGCTTCAATACTTTCTCAACGACGTCATTTACAAAACGGTGCAGCACAGCGAAAACCATGGGCGTGACGGCGTAGAATTTGAAGGCTTTGCATTATTTATGCATCGCCATTGTTGCATTGTCATTTATGCACTGTTATTCAATGCTTGTTCTTGCCGTCAATTTATTCGCTGAGTATTTATTATTTTAGCTTGTGTACCAGGTGCCTTACAGCCAGCACCAAATGTTATAAACATAAATAATCCCTAAGATGGCGAAAAGAAAACCAATTCAATCCACTTCTCGTTGCAACCTTCGCGAAATTGTCGTCCTAGGACTGAGAAATGATCGTCTAGGCTTACTTATGACATCAAGCTGGTGGGAATGACTAACAGTAGTGATGAATCTAGCTATATTCAGTTAGACTTGGTGGACATAGAAGTGATTTGATCCATGGGAGATATCTTTAAGATATGTTCAGCACCAGCCCCGCCAGCTCGCTGGAATCTAGAGGCCAGCGGGAAGATTCTTCTGGTCGAGAAAGCATTAAGACATTGGTTTGTTTTGGCACTTAGGTATTTATCTATATTTACTTATTTATCCCTGGCATGGCTCAGTTCTCAGCGGAAAAAAATATTGCTATTGCGTTTTGCGTAAATGATGCACCATGCCAAGAACAAACAAGACATCAATATCAAATCAAGTTTCCCATTATTGAACCATACCAAGAGCCTAAAAAAAATAGGAGGCCCTCTTTCGGGGAGCAGGAGGCCCCCTTCCAACATCGCCCCCCCTGGAAGAATTTCGTGACTGCCAACACACCCAGACAATTGCGACCAGCGACAGAAGACGACTTCAAAACCACTCCAAGACCACTGCGACCAGCGACTCCGAGACAACCCCCTATGATCCCCACCAGGCATAACCAGACAACCCCCTACCACTTCCCACGCCAACTTCCAGACATTTCCAGGCATAACCAAACAACTCCCTACCAACCCCCACCAGACAAACACCCAACCAGACCAAACCCTAACCAAACAACCCCCTACCACTTCCTCCCCCTTCCAGATATAACCAGACAATCCCCACTCATACAAGACCCTTTCAGACCGACCCCGCCCCGACCTCGCCGCCCTTCACTGGTTCAGGCCCAAGCACGTGCAATTTTTGACACTATTAAACACTGATCATGATATCAAACACTGACCCTTCTTTAGACGAGTGCACTGCACACGAAGTCGCTGATGTGCGATAAAAAAAACCCTCTGGAGACTACCTTGAAGGAACATCACCCAAGGGAGGACTACAGAGAACCATTGGAGTTCACTATGCTGTTCCTGGGTACTACATCTCCTCATGGAACACACTTCAGAGTTCCTGGAGCTATAGGCGTAGCAACGTCTGAAAAAGTGGGTGGGCCAGGGGCGCACCCAGGGATTTCGAGTCCCAGCACGATATTGGGAGCTCCGGTATAATTTATCGGGGTCCCGTCGCGACGTTTCTGGCCCAGGCGCGTGATTGCGGAGGATCCGACGCCAGTTTTCTGGGCTCGACGCAATTTTTGGTGACTTCTCCTGAATTATGTAAAGTCCGAGCCACGGCCTGATTTCTCAGTCCCCCGGCGACATTTTGTTTGTGTCCCGCGGCGATTTTCGAGCTCCGGTACGTTTTTCGGTGCCATATGCGATTTGTTAAGGCATCTGGTGGTATGTTTGAGTTAAGGAGCGATTTTCCTGGCTCGGACATATATTTTTCGGAATCTCTCTTTATTTTGAAGGGCCCTGGCTTGATCCTTGTCGGGTTTCCATGCGATTTTTAGGCCACGCTGTGCTTAGTTGGAACCACCGACGCCAATTTTTTGGAGTCCAGAGGGGAATTTTTAATGCCCCGACCAGGATTTATGGGACTACTGAAAGGAATTTTGGGTCCTAAAACTAATTCAGAAAGGCCCTTAGGAGAATCTTCTTTCGGGGTCTGTCCTGAATTTTCCGGTGCTCGAGTCGACTCGATGGAGTCTTTTTGTGATTATTTTGGGTCGACTTGTATTTTCTGTAAGCCTCTTGCGCGATATTTTTGGGCCCCGGTACGATTCTTCGGTCTCCCGGTGCATTTTTTGTCGCATTTTTTGCTCCAAGGCGCTTCTTTTCCGGGGCCAGACGCGTTTTTGGGGTACTTCACGCAATTTTTGTGGTCGTAGAGTAACACTCCGGGTAGGAATTGATTTTTTGGGAAGCCAGTTGCGACTTGTGAGGCTCCGGCGCGACTTGTTGAGCCCCTAATGTGATTTCCATGGGCAGCGGCGCAACGTTATTGGGTCTAAGTGTGATTTTTGAACCCTGTCTTCATTTGTTGGGATGCCTATCGCGAGTTATAGTGGCCTCGACACGCCTTTGGGGGCCGAACACGTTCTGGTTTCTTTTGGATCGATTGCTGGGAGCCCAGAGTGATTTTCCATGTCCAGACTGTTTTTTTTCGTTGCCCCGGCTTCATTTATTGGGTGTTCCGGATGAGACTTTTGGGGCCCCGGTGCGACCTGTCGAGTCCCTAGCGTGATTGTCAGGAACCCGGGCGCGACTTCTTGGTACCTTCAGGCTCAGCGTTATTTTCAGTGGCCCCGGCCCAATGTTTTGAGACCCCGCTGTGATTTGCAACAAAACCGGTACGATCGGCCCCAAGCGTGATTTTCTGGGCGCAGGCGCGAACTTTTCAGGCCCCCAGCGTGATTTTCAGCGTCCCAGCCAGTCTTTCTGCGGCCCCCATCGTGATTTTCAAGGACCGCGGCACGACTTTTTGTGCTCCAAGCGTGGTCTTCAGGGGCCGCCCCGGTCCAACTTATTGTGCCCCCACCGCGATTATCAGGGGCCCCGGCCGGACATTTTGGGACCCGGCGTGATTTTGAGGCCCCGGCCAGTCTTTTTCTGGACCAGCGTCATTTTCGGGGCCCCCGGAGAAACTTGCTGGCCCCAGCGTAATTTCCAGGGGCCCGGTCCGACCTGTTAAGGCTTTAGCGTGATTTCATGGGGCCCTAGCGCGATTTATCGGGGTCCCGGCGCGACTTTTTGGAGGCCCAGCGATATTTTCAGAGGACCGGCTCCATATTTGGAGCCATCAGCGTCATTTTTAGTGTCCCAGAACGATTTGTGAGTCCCCAATATTATTTTCAGGGGCCTTGGTGGGATTTTGGGAGGAGCCAGCGTCATTTTCAGGGACCCCTGCGCGACATTTTGGGGCCCCAAAGTGATTTTTATGGGCCCCGGTGCGATTGTTGGCGCCACCAGCAGGATTTTTAGGGAGCCTGGCGCTATTTTTCCCAACCCAGGCGCGATTATTGAAGGCCCACAACCTCTCATGGGGAGGGGTACTGCTCCAATGCCCCCTCCCTTCGGTACGCCACTGCGCATGCCCCAATGATTATATAGCTTAACAATGGCGTCTATGGAGTACATCGCACAAAATCGACTTTCCTGTGCCCATTTAACTGCTTGCACCACAAGTAGTGTTCAGAAATATACACCCTGCAATTGTCCTAAATTCATCTCAATATCTTCGGGGTTCTTAAATCTCAGCCTGGACATACACATCGCTGGACGATGAAAAGCCTTGATAGTAGTCTCCTTTGTAATTCGGTGTTTTAGTACTTTTAATCAAACTGACTTCATGGAATACATTTTGGGATCATTGTCTTTGCTAAGCAGAGATTGTTACATATACCATTGCCCCACCATCTTACCGAACCATTTCTGTTCAACGACATAATTTGAAGTCAATGTTTAACGTGCTGTCAATGCCACTACGCAGTTACCCAGCTGAAGATCCACTCGGGTCAGTTGCCATACTCACGTGCCTTCTCAGGTCACATGACAAGCATCGCTCGTTATTCGTCACATCATCACTCTTCATATCACTCCTCGTGTGACCTTGTCAGGCCGCATCACGAGCGCCTAATCCTCTCGGGGATTCTGATATTCTGACAGGCTTTCTCACACTTGAAGTTGATATAATACGGCGTGGACTTCATTATTGTATCTATGCTACCAGAAAAAATGATGGAAATAAATATTTTGCTATGCTGGATGCCAGCACCGATAATACCCAGGCATCTCACCCAAAAAGTTGGATATTTATGTGCTGTGCCAAACTGTGAAAACCCATTGAAATGTGGAAATTTTTACGTTCTATTTCATACTACAGTTATGCAATGCATGTACCGTGGCAGTAACTTTATGCTTCAATAATCAAAATACATGTACATGTTGAGGTGTATGCCAGCTAGGACCAAGGCCATATATACTACATGGCTATGTAATATCAAGGGAAGGAACTTGCAGTTGTAAATTGTACGTCTTACCTTGATTGTGTTACGTTACTGCCTTCAGCCTTTATAATTGTCTACTGTAGGCAGTAGACAGCCTTTATAATTGTCTACTGTTGGCAATATTAATGAAATCGATGTTAAATATGTCAATAGTCAAAGAACCACAGTGAAACTCTAATATGAATGTATTTTGGTACTGGCTGGCACATTATCTGCTTATTCTTTTCATTCATAACATAATATAATATAAGGCGTGAACATCCATACATATGTTACACTGCATCAACTCCTGAATTAGTTGCGTTGTTGTAAGGTCATGTCCAAGTGTGTATGACTTTAAAAAATGAAGTGCTGCCATGTAATACGTGCAGCTTTTACTTAGTTATGGATTGTAAGAAGTTTTCACATATTAAAATGTGTGCATACTGCTTTTTAGTAAATTTAAATGTCTCAAAAGTGGGCGGACCAGCTACCATTGTTGGCCCCCCACTTTGAGAAGTGGGTGGGCCATGGCCCCTGCCTCCCCCCCCCCCCGTTCCTACGCCTATGCCTGGAGCAATGCATGAAGCCAGACGGACGTAAAAAATTGTCTACACATTCAAAGTTTGGATGCTTGGATCTCAATTCGAGCGAGCGGGTAGGAAAGTGTATGGCCTCCGGGATCTATGCATCTTTTTTCATGGCTTTACATTGAAGCCTGGATAACGACACCAGAGACAATCAATATTCTTGCAAGCGACTGCGCCCTCCTGCAATCCTAGACAAGTCTCGCTCCACAAACCGCGGTATTTCCAAGGCCTCGACGAAGAAGCTGGTACCACAGCTTCGGTACTTATCAGAACAAATTGTTGGGCTTGCCCTCTTCGATGAGCACCTGGAAGATGACACAAAGTGCCGCATGGTGCACGCCATGTCCACCGTGAAAGGCAAAGAAGGAAAATCCACCCAAACGTTTCTCTGTGCCTACACATGCTTTGCAAGGCAAGACTGTGGCTGACTTTTTCACCACCAACACAAAAATCCTGTTCCAGAAGCTGAAGTTGTCAGTTGCTTTCTTGGGGGTTCCTGCATCCAACTGGAAGAACAACGAGGCGTACAGAGATGCAAGGGTCATTGCAGCGAAGTTGGCCATTACAAACGACCACGCGGAGCGTGGTGTTGCCTTGGCACAGGAGTATTCCGGTCGTTTGACTAAAGATGATGACCAGCTGCAATGTGTTCTCCAAGTGGTCGCCGATCACAGGAAGAGATTCCAAGACGCATTGAAGCTGACCTTAACGGGCCACAATGAGTGCCTGATCAGCATGATACCCCTGTTTCAAACAGATAATACTCACTTCTGTGAGGAGCACCCATGGGAAATGGAAACCTCCATTTACTGACGATACCTCACGTACATCAGGTTTATTTCCATGGGTCACAGTTTAGGCCAATGAGTTAAGATGTTGGGTTCTTGAGGGACCAGTAAATAGTAATAGTTTTTTCAAACTTTCAATACACTGTTTTTACCCAAATGGCAACTTTTAGCAGGGTCAGACTAAAAGAACTCAAAAGTCATAAAATAAGGACCACGCTGCTGCACATCCACAAAACAAGCCCAACAGAAGAATACTGATATAACCTCCAGATTTGCGTACTTCGCAACAATGTACGCGGCAAAAGTGGACTTACCATGTCTCCACGGAAATAGCTCCACTCGAGAATTGGCTTCACATACACCTTCTTCCGATGAACCATGTTCTGTCGACTGAACTCATCTGTCCATGGACGGTTCATTGTAAAGCGGTAGTGCTTCTTCTTGATCACTTTGGGTTGATATTGCACGGCCCGCGGAGTACGCCAGCCCACCTTGCCCTGCCAATTCGTATATCAAGTTTGACGTGTATTATCCTTGAAATTGCTACCTGTCAGCATTTCGAAGAAAAAGGGATGCCTCAAAAAAATAAACGTATTAAAGCATGGCATTCGGAACGACAGATGGCATGGTGTGTGTAACCATACAATAAATCTAACTGATTTCTCAACTGTTTTCTTACATAAATTACGACATTGTCTCCTCGATGTCAATACAGTGATAAATTATTCGTGAAATAGGGTGGAAAATACCACTTTCTGAACACTCAATTGACATCCTTCTCCAAGAAGTATCAACATCCTGCTCACTAATGCGTGCTTATGAAGTCTTCGTATCTCCTTTCTAACAGTATCTCGTTCATAAGTATCATGTTCATGCTCTCGATAAGGAATGGGGATACAGGAATATTTTGCAACTGAATTGTATATAAAGAGATTGCCTATAATGTGATATGGCATACAATACCAGTTTATACCATTGGTAGTATTCTCCCTATCCAGAATATAGCTCTTCCTAAATTATGAAGTTCAAAACAAATGATAAAGGTACAGTCATAAGTACACCATTGACCTAAAGTTGGGTCTCAAAGATATCAAAAGGATTTTAAATGACACTAATTCCATGGCAAATTTCGACATCCTACTGTGCTTGTTTCGACAGCTCACACCTAACGATCGTCTGTGTCATGATCAAAGAGTGACCAGCTAACAACAACTATTAACAACACAATCATTGTGATATATTTCGAACAAGGAAGGATAACATAAACCAGGATTTAGTCAGGTGATATTTGTAATACATATTGTTTTCTGAATGAGCTATCAGTTGGTTCCTGGTTCGATGAAATGTGACCATAATAATGCCCAATCATCTCGGCATTTTTCTGATCGATTGCAACCAGTTGCAGCCAGATGTGGTTGGTTAGATCTACTGGCACATGGAGAGCTCTGGCAGATTTTGCTGTGATCATGTGCTGACATGATATGACATGAGCATGGTGAGCATGTGCTGACATGATATGACAT